>OLKM01000744.1:139134-144134 GCA_900291075.1 Melanogrammus aeglefinus
AGAATTTCTAGGAAACAGGCCAGACACTGCATAATGTATTTCTGTGTACAAAATATGTATGCCCCCCCTTGCTCTCTTGGCTGGGTAAAATATGAACTGTATGAACCTAAGTTAAAAGTTTACCCACAAAATATTCAGGAGAGCAATGCACATTTATAGTGGTTCGCACCACATCCGTACTTGATATGCATTGAATCAACCTTAAGAAAATGGAATTGGTTTCAGGAAGTAAATGAAATGTCCTTTTGTTATCTGAAAATGTCCTGTAATAAATGGGTTAGCGAGATAAAAATGCTTCCATTGTCTCACTTTCAGTTCCTGGGGAGTGGGGAAAAAGGCTTTGCTTTTGAAGATCTTCTAAATCCAGGCGCCGTGTATGGGAATGTATAGAGCTGATCTTTTCGGGCTTAGAGCGCCACAGAGTCAAGAGGGATTCATTCATTTCATGTTGAGCCAGCCAACGTTAATTAATCTTCAGTGTCCTCAAATTAGCACTGCTTGTCTCACAAGGTTTGACGCAAGCGCTATAGGATATGTGACAATGGAACATTACCGCGTATAAGTGACTTGAGGACTTGATCCCAATGTTGGTCTCTACACTAGCAGGGCTGTACAGATATACTATATATAGATAAACAAAGATAGTGGGTGGTTCCATTTGTTCAGTGCCTAGTTGGCTGGGATAGGTTCCTGCCACCTGCAGTCTGGGAACAATCTGGCTAAAAGCACAAAGACAAGACAATCAATCCCCATCCATGAATCTGATTAGCTCCAAATCTAAGCGGCCGACATTGAGTTTAAAGACATCACAGCCGCTCTTTTTACAACACGTTCCGCACTGCCGCAACATTAAAAATATATTGTCGTAGTAATTAGTCCCCGCGCTACAGTAGCTCTCTATATTTCGGCTGGAGGCTGTCGTCTAAACCTCTAATCATTATTACTCACCATCTGGAGGTCTGCTTTCCCCCCCCCTCCGGTAAGACCTCCAGGAACAACAACACGCAGGCCTTGTCCCAAACACTTGTTCATAACTGCATTGGCAATGTGTTAATAAGGCATTGATTAAACTAAAACCCCACCAACAACATCCGAAGATGAAAGCCTCTCGTTCAAAGGACATTCTTCGACGAGCCTGGGAGAGTATATTATGTGCCAACTCTGTGAGAAACGACTCTAATTGATCTTCTTAGGCAGGGAGGACCTAAGGTTCACCTGAGGAAAAAGACTCATTGATTTGTTGCAGTAAACATCAGTAATCATGCCCAGGCCTACTTCCATCTCCGTTCTGCTCTCTATGTTCCACCGTCCTCCAACTCTATTCCTCCTCACCAAGCTATCTCTCTCGACCACCCCCCCCACCCACACACAACACACACACACACACACACACACACACACACACACACACACACACACACACACACACACACACACACACACACACACACACACACACACACACAATCACACACACACACTTTCAAACATCGGCCCACCTCGAGCCGCCCTCCTCCTGTTTTCTCTGCCCTGCGTGCTGACATTTGGTTTGGGAACAGATGGGGACTGTGACTGGGTGGGTCAAACGTAGCGGCTGCAAAAAGAGATGGGATTTCTCTATCGCCAGGGGACCTGTGAAGGCTCTGGCTACCAGCCAGCTGCCCCTTGTCGCCACGCCCCCCACCCACCCCCACCCCACCCACCACCCCGCCGCGAACCCATACCGCCACCACAGCTATCAGACCACCGGCGCCCGGTCATGCCCATAAGTATCGTGTAACTTTAGCTTTTTTTTTGGTCGTCCTTGTTAACCTCTGCGTATACATTTACAACATCACCTCTATCAAACACGCTCAGAGCACGTGCGTGTGCACGCCCCTCTGAACTCTAAGAGCCGAGCTGAGTTAGTAATTGCCTTTGCTGCCTATTCCAACACCGCTCCTCCATGTAAGGGAGCAATTACCTCGCGTCGCCCCAAGAGAATAGATAGATATAGGGGGTTGAAGTAGGCGTATGCATAGGAGCACCGTGTAGATTAGCGTATTATCTTGTCTCGTCTTGTTTTGCGCAAGTGCTCAGAAGCGACGGGAGTAATTGTTGAGATAATTAAATCTGGTGGCTTTTAGGTATGCACTCCGTGGCGCTCCCAGGAGCCTGTGGGTCTGAGAGGTCCTACTGAGAGGAGCACACTGAGCATCTGTATAGGGGCTCTTATTACCGGGCCAGCCAGCCAAGCAGATGTCAACACCCTGCGCTGCTCGGGCCGCAGAATGCCGCCGCAAAAGAAGTGCAGGGTGTCGGCCATGCCAGGTCCTCCCCTGCTGCTAGATACTCACCCCCAAAGTCGCTTCTTCTTCTTCTTCTTCTTCTTCTTCTTCTTCTTCAAACCCTCCCGCCTGGAAACTCGATCCGGGCTCAGCTTGGCCAGCCTTGAATCATCCTCTCTGCGAGACCGTGGCTTGGAAAAATGTTGGCCGATTTTTGGGGTGTTTTTATGCTAACAGCCGCCGCCTGCCCCTCCTCCCCCCGCCCTCCCCCCTGCCTCCCGCTGTGTTGACTTCACACTGTGGTCGAGAGCAGCCTTCTCTTCTCAGGGTACGGGGGGGCCTGGCGGGGGTCCTTGGCTCTCCTCCCACGTTCAAAGAGTCTGCCGTGCGGGTAGGGGGGCGGGCGCCGGCCCCGCCGCCCCGGGGCCGCCGCAGGGTTCCTGGTCCTCTCCGGTAAGGTGCCGCTCTCCCGGGTAGCCGGGCGAGCGCGGCCCCCCGAACCCGCCTGGCTCCCTGCCCCCTCCCGGCCGGTCCTCCCCGGCAGAGTTTCAGAGAGCCCCGGTGGGCCGCTGGGAGCAGGGGGCCGCGCCGGGGAAGGGGACGGAGACGGGGAGGCCGGACTGGCAGATGTGTGGCGGCTAAGTGGGCTCTCACATGACCCACTTAGGGCTCGCCCGGCGACAGGAGACGGGTGCGGGAGGGAGAGGGAGAGTGCGGGGGAGGGGGCGGCGACGAGAGGGTACGGCGCCGCCGGGCTGGAGCCGGCGGCGCCGGAGGCGGGGCCCACCGGCAGCGGGGACAGGCCGGGGGTGGGGGGCCGGGCGGGGGAGGGGCGGCCGCTGCTGTGGCGGGGGGAGGGAGCGAGGCGCTGCGAGGGGGGTCGCTGAGGCGGCGGGTGGGATTGTAGCGCGCGGTTGATTGGGGACGACGCGTGCAGGGCGAGGTGGGCGTACGACGGAGGCGCCCCCCGCCTCTGGGAAGACCCCGCGGTGCGGGCGTTGTGCGGGGTGGGGGTCTTCTCTGAGAGACGGCCCGCAGTGGTCTGAACGCACAGCGTGGGCCCGGCTGCGGGGGAGTGGCGTTCTCGGGGAGCGTCTGTGTGACTGCGCGGGTTTCGCCCTCTTTTGAGGGTGGAGCTGGACACCGGTGTGCTTCCCGTGTCCTCCATTGTCTCTTCTTCCTGCTCGGAGAGCCTCGGCGGGTGGACACAGAGCACGGTGACTTCACTGGTGGTGGAGGCAGAGGTGGAGCTGGAGCTGCTGTTACTGGGTGGTCCGGGGACATCGCCCCTTCCTCCTCCTCCTCCTCCTCCTCCTCCTGCCCCTCCTTTGCCCGCCTCCATCCTCCCTTCGTCCTCCTGTGCGTTCAGGTCAATCGCAGAGGTCAGATAGTCAATCTGCTCCACCACCTAGGAGGTGGAGAGGGGGATGAGGATGTCGGTCAGTTACAAAGAAAAACATGGAGGCAACGACGACTGCTGTTGCCTTCTTCAGATACGTTTGCTAACAGCAAAGGGACAATAATTTACACATTGTGATTTCTCAGTATATTTTTAACAACTTAATCGAATAAATTCGAACCGTACCACGGAAATATTATTCACCCCCCCCAAAAATAAACTGATGCCACATTCGCAAAAGGTTCGAGTGTAATTCCTTTTCCACTTCAACTTTGAATTTTGTGTTCACATTTTAGAAGTCACATAAAAAAAATCGCTATTTTCAAAAGGAGGACAAACGTGGAATGTATAAAACATGTTGAGCTTGATATATATTAAGGTGGATAGTCCTCTATTCCTGGAAATATACTGCAACATAATACATCATGCGCAGGAACACAGGGTTTATGAGTTCAGACCATGTAAGCTAGCACTGCAATGCAAAAGCACCACCATGTACACACACGCACGCACGCACACACACACACACACACACACACCACACACACACACACACACACACACACACACACACACACACACACACACACACACACACACACACACACACACACACACACACACACACACACACACACACACACACACTCAAACAAACAAACAAACAAACAAGCACACCGGCACACAAAAGCAATTGTATGACAAATACAGGTGGAAACACACACACACACACACACACACACACACACACACACACACACACACACACACACACACACACACACACACACACACACACACACACACACACACACACACACACACAAAAAGTGTGTGTTTGTGTGAGATTGAAAAATATGAGATTGGAAAAAGTAAAGCTTTAGAAACAGTTTTGTTTGCTCCCTCCACCTACTCCCCATGAGCGGATATATTCGAGGTCCCTGCCACAGTAGATTCATTAAGGTTTGGCTCCACCACTGAAGTCAAACACAACCTATATTGTGGCTTTTGTCAGGTAGCATTTGGAGCAAGTTATGTCACGATACTTTGAAGTGGCTGCATCTGCACTTCAAGCGTTGGAAACGTTAAAAGATGAAAGCGTCCGTCTGTCCCCTGTGTGTTTATTAAAGTCATGTTCTGACCCCTCAGGTCAAAACATATTCCTGTTGACGTTGTTGTGTTGTGTACAGCGAGAAGATCAATGCAATAAAAGCATGGGGGAACACACTCTGACTGGCTGTGTTCGCATTATCTTTCCACCGTCTTTTGTGCCTGTTTTTATTTTAGGCTCTATTGAATTCGCTATTTCTATGGATGTGATAATTGCAACTCTT
>OLKM01000744.1:151634-194134 GCA_900291075.1 Melanogrammus aeglefinus
GTGCGTGCGTGCGTGCGTGTGTGTGTGTGTGTGTGTGCGCGCGCGCGCGCGCGCGCGCGTGTGTGTGCATGCGTGCGTGCGTGCGTGTGAGTTTCTGTGAGTGAATGTATGCATGTGTGCATGCAAACGTGTGCGTGCGTGTGAATACCGCTCCCTCCACAAATGGTATTGACTGGCAGCGTCGGGGTGTCCCGACACTATCAACAAATCAAATGGTGGAAGATCAATAAACATCTCTCCCCCTGATCTGTCCCAATATCCTGTTCCACTATCACACAAACAAACCCCAACGATGGTTCTCTCCGCGGACTGACACATCCTTTTTGACGCTGCACTTTACTTTGCTCGTTCCATCTCGTTGGTTTCCCTGTGAATACTGCAATGCATCAAGCAAACAAAATCCTGTGTGTGTGTGTGTGTGTGTGTGTGTGTGTGCGTGTGTGCGTGTGTGCGTGTGTGCGCGTGTGTGCGTGTGTGGGTAGGCACGTGCAGGTGTGTTCTGTGTGCCTGTCTCCGACTGTGTGTCGCTGCTAGTGTGTGCGTGCGTGCGTGTGGGTAGGCACATGCAGGTGTGTTCTGTGATCCCCGTCTCCCACAGTTTCTCCCAGCTCGTTCTGAGCGAACACAACCTGACCATAGACCCTTTCCCCAGAGGCGTTACCGTAGGAAAGTCACAGGTGCCCCTCATAACACTAATCACAGGACTGCTCCTCTTACCAGCGAATGGGTGGTAGAGGAGTTAACACACCTCAACCTTTGCTGGTTCCTTTGACGCACGTAAATGAAACACCCTCCCACCGCATTGTTAAAGTCGGGCTCTACAGTGGCTAGTACAGCGCTGTGGAAAGGGTCCGTGGTCGGTGGGCTATCGCCACCAGTTGAATCACTGGTTTAGTCCACTACCCAGCATGCACCCTGGCACCTAGAAGCAGCAGACCACCACACTAATGATTGTTATCAGAGACGCCTGTGTTTGTCCAGCGATGTGTGTCTGTGAAAAGGGGTCTAAGCTGCTACCTCCAATACAGTGTCACGGGTTGAGTTTCCGGATGGCTTTTAGTCTCAGCGTGAATACCTATGGGGTGCTTGTAGGTCTCATTGATGCGGGCCGTACTCGCAGCATATTCGCAGAAGACGTTGTGCTTCCGAGTGTCGAGAGCAGAGGTGGACTGATCCTGGCTGCTGTAAGTCCCCAGCATGAGGTTGACGTGTGATGGGTTGTGTTCACAGCCCAGGGCTCTTGGGGGGCCAAGGCCATTGCTATGAGTATGCATGTGTGCACGTGTCTCTGTGTGTGTGTGTGTGTGTGTGTGTGTGTGTGTGTGTGTGTGTGTGTGTGTGTGTGTGTGTGTGTGTGTGTGTGTGTGTGTGTGTGTGTGTGTGTGTGTGTGAGAGAGAGAGAGAGAGAGAGAGAGAGAGAGAGAGAGAGAGAGAGAGAGGAGAGAGAGAGAGAGAGAGAGAGAGAGAGAGAGAGAGAGAGAGAGAGAGAGAGAGAGAGAGAGAGAGAGAGAGAGAGAGAGAGAATCAGTGTCCAACCATTCTCTCATATATATTTATGCCTTGTTTGCTTTAAGATTTCTCCTCAACTGTGCTTTTCATCCTTGAACAACACGTCAGTCAGTCAGCCTCCAAGGACTCAGAGTGCCGGAAGAGGAGACAGAGAGCGAGAGAGCAAGAGAGAGGGAGAGGTAGAGAGATTGACAGACATAGGGAATCTAAGATGGAAAGAGAAACAGACAAACATATAGAGAGAGTGAGAGAGCAAGCGAGAGAGAGAGATTGACAGACATAGAGAGTCTAAGATAGAGAGAGAGAGAGAGAGAGAGAGAGAGAGAGAGAGAGAGAGAGAGAGAGAGAGAGAGAGAGAGAGAGAGAGAGAGAGAGAACACCGGCATAGAGGTAAAAAAATAAATAAAGTTAAAGCCAGGAAGATGAAAACAGCGAAATACAGGGGGAAGAGAACCGTTTCTGAGAGACCTCTAGCTTGCTGTCACAGAGCAGCGTGCCAGAGGGGAGAGCACCTTGAAGCCTACAGGATGAGTAAGGATGTGAAGTGACTACAAACAGACAAGTGGTGGGTAAGAAGAGAGGCTCACTTCTGGTATATAGGCCTGATCTGCCTGCACTATAGACCTGTTATTATGAGCTTCATGTGGGCAGGTGAATCTCCTCACCTGTCATGTCAGTACACACGTGCATGCTTATAGGCACATGCGCACTCGCGCACACATTTGCATGCACAGACACACACACACACACACATGCTTGCACACACTTAATCTGGTGTGAGAAGCGTATTAGTGGTATTTGCCCTCTGAAGACTTTCATAAAAGGGAAACAGGAAATCCACATGGATCAACCCTCCTTTAAAGGGAGGATTACCGTTATACTACACATGTTGGTGGATATTAAATAACAATTATTCCCATTTTGACCGTCCCAACAGGTAATTCTGCAGATTAGTATAGTTGGGTCTGTTGGAAAGCAAGAGAAGGAATCAATACAAATATATATTGAATGATTTTTCCTTCTTCCTTTCTTGCTGTTATTGTGTTCCTGGTTTCACTCAACGAGGCAGAAATCAAGACATCGGATGACTCATTCTTTTTGTTTTTCGGTTTTAACTTTTCAATGTCATTCTACCTTTTACCGTCCCCTTATGCTGGGAGGTTTACTCCCGAATCTCTGGTGGCCTTGACGATAAAAACAGTAGGCCTACAAGGGCACGTTTTTCTTTTTTGTGACATGTCAATGTCATCCACTGCCGTTGACTTATAATATGCAGCCTTTTATTTTACAATGAAACACCAAAACGAAATCCTTGTGTTTTTATTAGCGGGACGGTCGTGATAGCAGGAGCTTGGTCGACTTATGTTGTCGTTGGGACTTTTGAGCAATAACAATGGATCACCCACTATGATCACAAGAACCCCCAGTAGTAAAAGTAGCCTGAGAAAGAGCAGTAGCAGGAGTCACAGCCCAGAGTAAACACAGTCCATGGATAAAGGAGTATGAGTAATCTGCTCGTATACAAAGTACACACAGGCCAGGATAAGAGATGACCTTTTTCTTTTCTTACTCTAGAGAAGCACACTTGGTTTTAGCTAGAGGTTATAGTGTCGGGCTGTTTTGTGACTGCGGCTTGAGTGGAATGTGTAATGAATCCTTCGCTCTGTTCCTCTATTCAGCTTGCCACTTCCTGGGACGCAGGACACCTCCTTTGTTCTCGGTTCATTATGGATAAATGATAATTACGGCCCGACGGATTGCAGCTTCTCACAAAAACGTATTAGCACTCATATACTTTGATTATCACGTCGTGACTGTCGTTTTGGAAATTTAAACTTTCCGAAAAAGTGTTTGAACAGACACTCTGGAGATGTCTCGGGACAACCTTAAAAAAAAAAAAAGTTTTCTCAAATGGGCCCCATTTTTTTACATTCTGGTTTTACTATTATTTAATGCTTTTGTCATTCAACGAAGGATGGTTATGAATGTGTCCCGCTTTGAGGCAATGAGAAGCCTGGAGATAATATAGTTTACGAACCACAGACTATAAAACACGAATTAGGGCTGAAGCAAATGCTCCACGAAAGACAACAATAGTAGGAAGTGAAGCAAAGCCACTTTCTCATGTGACAGCTCCATTCCCTCTTTATGAATGATGGTTTGCCTTTAAACCCCACCATTATCATGTTGCTGGGCTATCAAAATACAAGGTTTCAAGCGAACAGTAAAGACTTGAAATGCTCCTCTGTCAGATGGGCCGGTGCTCAGTTTGATATCTCCATACCGTTGCTGTGTTTGGAAGGGAAGGATTGGACTTGGATAATAACTCTCTCGCGCACGCACACACACACACACACACACACACACACACACACACACACACACACACACACACACACACACACACACACACACACACACACACACACACACACACACACACTCCGGCTGGCCAGTCAGCCAGAACTGAAATACAAGCAGTATTCTTATAATACATCAACTTAAGAAATAACATAGACCCTATTAACATGAGTCTACTCTATCTTTGCCATAGAATGGGTTAGATTTGTCAAACATGTAAGCAGGTACTTCAGACCAGTTGTCAGTCACAGCTTTGTCAATGCTCTTGCTTCCCAGTCTGTAATACAGGAGTCTCATCGGTCTCTTTCTGCAGCCATGCCATTGCCCATCTCAGGGGGGTTGGGGGGACAACTCACTCGCAATGTAAAGAAATACACACAAAAGTATATACATCATTTTAATTAAAAATACATATTTCACAATCCGTGTGACAAAATGCTGTATGAAATGTGTTCTCCGCTTGTGGACGTCGGGATGAGTGGAGTCTCTAATCTCTCCGTGGCTGGCGGTCCTACCGAACTGCTAAGTGTGTCAGGGATTTCATCAGACAGGATTTAACCTCACCCCGAGATGTGAACGGATTGGAGAGAATAAACGTCGGGGGGGGGGGAAAAAAGAGTCATTTAAAAGTAAACAGGCTCGGTGCGCCGAACGCAATCATTTGGTCCAAATCCTCGCGCACACACTGTGTGCAGAGGGTGCATGGAAAGCGCTGGAGTCACACAGAGGAAGAAGAGCATTGCTTTTGCACGAATTAAAAGTGTACATTAAAAAAAATAATAATAAAGGCCGTCATCTCTTCGGTTGTTACGGCCGAGTTCATACAAGTTTTGTTTAATGCAAAGATTCCATAAAATATCTATATATGTTGGAGTCTCACGTCAGTCAATATGGTCTTTGGTGAAGTTGCTGTGAATAAAATAAGAATCAACCTTTTTTTAAAGGTAATTCTGCTTTGGATAGAACCATGCTAATAAGTAGCCTCTATTTCAAAGCTCTTGCAGCTGTGTGCATTGTGTGCGCACACACACACACACACACGCCTGTGAGTGCAACACACACCCCCACACACACACACACACACGCACACCAGCACACACACCCCCACACACACACACACACACACACACACACACACACACACACACACACACACACACGCCTGTGAGTGCAACACACACCCCCACACACACACACCCACACACACCCCCACAC
This sequence comes from Melanogrammus aeglefinus, assembly GCA_900291075.1. Taxonomy (NCBI): domain Eukaryota; kingdom Metazoa; phylum Chordata; class Actinopteri; order Gadiformes; family Gadidae; genus Melanogrammus; species Melanogrammus aeglefinus. The sequence goes on from OLKM01000744.1 coordinate 156,720, forward strand.
ACACAGAATACCAAATGAGGCCGTTGCACAAAACAAATTCCCAGACAGGCTCTGTGATACCAAAGAAAAGAAAAACAAGGCCTATTATTTGGGGAGTCACAACACTCGTACATCTTGGGGAAAAAGAACTACAAGAAAACAACAAAAACAACATGCCATGCTTCAATCCATAAAAGGACTTGCATCACGTACATACATACACAGAGAGGCACCAGCGATGGTTATCTCCATCACATCACACAGGCCCGGGCAGAGTGGAATGGAGTGGCCCGGCCTCTCGGTGCAGACAGGCTGAAGCCATTACCGGGCGTGGAGGCGGGGGGATAATTGCATCAGGCGAGAGAGAGAACAGTCAGGCCGTGCGTCTGTCCCCGCTTCATTGCATCGTGGACTACACCTGCAGCCCCACACACACCGCCACAATGCCGCCCCACAAAAGAGGGGGACGCCATCTAAACCCCCCACCCCCTCCCCACCTATCTTTTGCACTAGTCCGGTCTCCAAACTTGGTGGAGCTAAGCAATAACCCAACATGCCCTTCCTCACCCATGCATGACGACACGCATGGGTACCTCATACACTGTGCGGATGCACCTGCTGCCACATCAGTAACGTGTGGTGGAGGTGTGTGTGTGTGTGTGTGTGTGTCCCATGTGCCCCCCCCCCCCCCCCGATGTAGACATTAATAGCCACGCGGCGCGGCGCCTGCACGTTGAGGTTTCCAGAATGAGGTTACAGCCGGCGAGAAGCATGGCGTCAGCGCACGGAGAGAGAGAAGTTGGTGCACGCAGCACATTCCTCCCAACATTCTCCTCTATGCATGTTTTTTTTACGGACCCCCCCCCGTGACCCAAATACCCGGACGTTGTGGCCGTTGGGTGACTTTAAGCCAGGATCATTCAAAACTACACAAAAAGGGGTTGGAAGTGGACCAAATGAAGAACATTTATATATAGACGACGAAAAAGAAAAACGCCAACAAAAGACGAAACCTCCATGGTCTCCCTAGGTTTTTGGGGACGCCATTCAGTGCACGACAGCAAGGTTTTCCCAGGCGCGAGGCTAAGGAGGATTATGGAAAAACCGCTGTGCTTAACATGGTTTCATTATAGCCAGAAAGTACAGCGCTCGTTTGAGTTTTTTAAGTGCATTGCTGCTTTTAGCAACGAAATCCCTTCTTTATGTCCTTGTGTCCCCCTCCTCCACCCCCTCAGTCAGTCTTAACTCTGCCGAGCACTTCCTGAATCACTTGAGTCCATTAGAGGCACCTCCTCTAAAGAAATATGACGACTCGGGACCCGAAGGTGGCCGTACGTCACTTTTGATTAGGAGAGAGAGGCGGACGAGAGCCCTTGGAAGATGGATGGCGGGAAGAAAAAAAAAATTTAAAAAAAAACAACAGTCGAGGCTCCGTCGGAGTGCTAATAAGGCCACATTCTACATTCACTTTTAAAAATCCCTTTTTTGTTTGATGTAAATAAAAAAATACAAATATAGTATATGTATATATATATATATAAACATATTTGGACGGTCTAGCCAGGTATGCTTGTGGGGTTTGTGTCTTTACAGTAAATGATCGATAAGTATATCTACACACACAAACAGAAACAGATGAAAAACAACATTCAAAAACGGGTCCACTTTGTTTAACAGTACAGAAAAAAAATACAGGAGTAGCCCCGCCCGTAGTGCCATGCTGGAGCTTGGTGGTGGTGGTGGTGGGGGGGGGTGGTGATGGCCACCCAGGATTGGTCAACGGGTCAACGGGGGGCCTGCGTCAGGGCCTCGCAGGTCAAAGGTTACCCTCGTCCAGCATCTTGTTGACGCCGTCGCAGATGCGCTGCAGGTGCGCGCGGTACACCTCCGACGGCCCGTAGAGCGCCGCCAGGAACTCGCCGTCGGCGAAGTGGTTGAAGACGTGGTTGACGCGTCCGTGGCTCTTGGCGGTGAGGTGCCGCTGGATGGCGCGGTGCAGCAGGTCGCGGCACTCGTTCAGGATGGCGCCCATGACGCGCCGGTCGAAGGTGAACTCCACCTGGTGGAAGCTGACCGTCGTCATGGCCAGCGTGTGCACCTTCTTCCTGCCGTGAGAAAATGACACCACAACAGAAATGATACACAATCACCGGTATTAAAAAATTATTATCATTATATTTTTTATTCCACCGATTTCTTATTTATAGGTCGTCGCCAAAGGTGTTGAAATGTGTTAGAAAAATACAAAAAGGTTGTTAAAAAGAAGAAAACGTTGTGGCAACATCTCAGTGTCGCGTCGCCGGTGCGATGTTGCGCGTCCTTTTTAGAAAAGGTGTTTACGCGACGCGCGGACGGCGGACGGGAACCGACGGTGATTAGACGTCACAGGAAGGTTTCGCCGCGGTAACGAGATGTAATTGCCGTGTAATTAAGCGGAGCAAAAGAAAAAAACAGGGGGTAATTTCATACCCAAACCACTTACTACACCAGCTCCCAGCCGCTCTCTTCACTCCAATCGGTCCCATTAAGTCGTTCCTCCAGGATATATTTATAAAATTGCTATTGCTTAAAAAAAAATTGAAAAAGGTGAGAGAAAAAAAAAAACTAAAAACAAATTCTACCTTTTTTGTGATTGCCATTTAACAAACCGTGACAACCCGGCGATGCAGACGCACTGGGACTCTGTGTGGATGCTCTGTGCTGTACACTTTGTGATGGGCCCCGCTTTACATCAGGGAGCAGACAATGTATTCATCTAACACGCACGCATTACCCTGATGATAATAAGAAAGAAAGGGCGAGAAAGAGCCGTTTAGTTCAGAATTTCCTTTGTATTTTGTCGGATCCATTATATCGCCTTGTTGAATGCTCGATTCTGATTGGCTAAATACGGATTTGGCGCCCTTGTTATTTCTGTGTCGTTGACCCGCTGCAATGAATTAAAATGACAGTCGCTGCTGGCGCCATTTCCAAACATAGAATCAGACTGATCTTGACGGTCGGTTCGCTGTCCCCATAGGTCTCTGCAGGACCCCGACACAAAGCAGAGGGGTCTTGAATAAACCTGAAGGGTTGGCGATAACGACTGGCCCGCTGTACATTGTCCCTTACATAACGCATGCTAAAAAGGTGTCCAACTTCCTGGCTTGACGTAATGACGGTCACTTGACAAATCAACCCAAGGGTGGGGGGGGGGGGGGGGCCGAGTCAAGCCCCGGTTTGAATCAGCCCATCAAGGTGGAGCGAGTCAAGTGTTGACGCGTGTCACAAAGCTGCACGTACAACACTATACAAGTTACCTTACAAAAGCAGGGCTTGATTTTTCGAGTTATTGCCATGGGCAGAGAGATTGCCCCGTCCTCAACAAGAACTTAAAGTGACACTTAACATGATTGCCGTGAGTCAGTCACCTTTTTTCAATCTAAATCTGTCAGCACACAGGCACACTGGATTACATTCTCCATTACTCGTTTCCTTATATTCACTTTGGCCAAAAAGGTCTTTGGTGGGTCGGGTTGGATGTGGAGCGAAAAGAACATCGAGTCACGCCCTCCCCTTGACGGTTATGAATGGACAGCGGTACACGGCACTGGACAAGTTATAAGCAGAAGGGTTACACGGCATCTCTGCTCCCCCTCCCTGTGCAGCAAAGCAGAGACATGAATAGAAGACATGGCCGTTTTAATAGATTATCGACTTCTACCGGTCATTTCTATTCACTTTTAATATTGCCATAAAGTTATTCAGTAGACAGATTTGAGCCAGAACTATGTAGACATCAGATACAGGTCTTGAGGAAGAGGTAGGCATTTGAACATTGTCCGTACGTCGCGGACAATGAAGAATTGAACACTAGTATCTTTCCCCAACACCCTGAACCCCTCTCTACGACATCCTGAACCCCATTTGGGAGAAACTCAAATGAAAAAAAAATGGAAGTTCCTTCGCCTTTTCTGATGATCACTAATATCACAACAAAGGCATAGTGCTTGAAAGAAAAACTCCAGACTATATAAATACATTTACATTTAAGGCATATAGCAGACACTTTTATCCAAAGTGACCTGCAATAAGTACATTTGTCAGAAGAAAGAGAAACAGCAATATATATCTCTGTCGGAACAGTAAGGATGTTCATAGAAACAAGTACCAAGCACTGACAATTGTTAGGTTAACCCCTTTCCCGTTTACAACAAAGATAGCTAGGTTAATATGCTAAAGCATGCCAAGTACTATTTGTAAGTGCGAAGACGTACACCATACAATAAGTATATTTAAGAGGTGTCTGTCTGTCTGTCTGTCTGTGCAGAGTCTAGATGAACTCTGAACAAGCAAGTCTCGAGTCTTTTGCGGAAGAAATAAAAACGCACACGATTCCAAAACAGAAAAGGCGCTGACCTGAAGCTCTCGACCAGCATCAGCTCCTCGCCGTTGAACTGATTGTTGCGGTACAGCACGCCCAGCTTCACCACCATCTTGACGAGGTTCTTGATGACCTTCTGCGCCTCCTTGCGGTTGCGCGTGTACTCCTTGGTGACGCGGTACAGCTCGTCCAGCACCTCGCTGCTGGTGTCGTCGATGAACAGGTTGGCCACGCTCTTGGTGGCCATCTTGCTCATCAGCTTCTTCTGCGCCTGCAGCGCCAGGCTCTTGGTGCTGAACGAGTCCATCCTGAGAGAGAGAGAGACACACAGAGAGAGAGAGAGACGGAGAGAGAGAGTGTGGGACACAGAGACAGAGACACACACAGAGAGACCACAACAGAGAGAGAGAAAGAGACACACACAGGGAGACACACACACACACAGATAGACAGAGAGAGACAGAGCCAGAGAGACAGAGAGACAGAGAGACAGAGAGACAGAGAGAGACAGAGAGAGAGAGAGACACACAGAGAGAGACAGAGAGAGAGAGAGACACACAGAGACACAGAGAGATATTACTATTGATCATTTTAGCAGATATGATCCGACGTGCAGCTTCAGGTGCACGTCATAACAGAGCAGATTGGTGTTGTTAAGTCCACATTGCTAGGTGGGCCCAGCCCAGCCAGCCTATGGGTGAGACTGCAGCCGTTGTGGAACTGAATCCAGAATCCATTCCTCAAGTCACTCGAGGATTCGTGGATAAAAAATAGACTGGAATTTCAAACAATTTACCTGCCTTTCTCTGAGTCTCTAGACCAGAAATAATCAAGATGTTTCGATAATCGGATAGGAATTTTAATATTCCAACTGACGATCCGGGAATATTAAATTCCGGCAGAACAAATGTGATTACGTTACTGCAGGTTGAATATATGATATTCATGAATTTTAACTATAAATACTGCAACGTCGAAAGTAGAAGCCACCCACGGAGTTCTACCCCATGATAATAAGCAAAGGCAGCTGTCAAATTAACCACAGAAAGAACCATTTCTCCAAAAAAAAAAAAAAAAAAAAGGCACTGTGCAGTTTTGACAATAAATCGTGATGCCATAATGTGGCACATGTAGGAGTGAGAGACGCCCGCCCGCACACGCACACACACACACACACACACACACACACACACACACACACACACACACACACACACACACACACACACACACACACACACACACACAAACACACACACACACACGAGGAGATCTATTTTGAGAGCCACGGTGTGTGTCGGGGTAATTGTGTGTCCTGTGAGCAGAAGGGCAGACAATGCAAACTCATTCATTTCACTCAGCTTTGTGGTGGATTTATGCGTTCGCCAGCATTCTCCCCACGTCTCGTCTCCTCGTGATTTGTTGTGGTGGTCATGATTGTGCTGATGTTTGAGCGTGAGAGTCTATATGTGCGTGTCTTCCTGGCAGTACTGGGTGACTCAGTAGTGAAAGCCTCTGCCGAGGATGGCAGCTCATAAATAGCGCGGTCACACAGGCCACCGGCTCGCCCATGTGCTACGTTGCTCTCTCATCAAATTGTTGCCAAAATTCCTGAGCAGCTCAGTCTCAATGCATGTCATGTTCACAGAGAAAAGAACACACACAGTGCGTGCGTGCGTGCGTGTGTCTGCGCGTGTGCGACGTGACGTCTAAAGACAACAGAAGCAGACCGCACTTTGTTCACCGGTTGGCAGCGCAGGCGTGTAAACATCCTGCAGAAGAGGGGATCAGCGCCACACGCCCGGTGTTACAGGCACATGACATGTATACGTTCCACACCGATTAACATGACAATGAAGACGAGCCGGTCGGCGCCATCCGGGGCAATGGATAACGGCCACCGAAGAAATCGGCTTCGGCAGATACAGCGCTACACACACGGCGTGAGCCCGGCCACCCAACATGTGCCGGGTCCTCCACCCTGTCCACCCTACTTGGACGGTGCCACCCGTTTCCCCGCCAGACCCAGACCCCCCCCTCTGGGTTTCCAACGGGACGCGGAGAGTGCCGAGGGGTGGGCGGCGATGTTTACTGTGATGCGCTCCCATCAGAGACGAGGATAAAAAGGGGAAACGCAATTTGAGTTAATTGAAACGCGCCGAAGCCTCCGGGGGACGACCGGCGTCAACAGGCGACAGAGCGTTATCCTACGCCTGTGAAAACAATTCACAGGCGTTGGACGGGGCTAAATGTAGGCCCGTCGGTGACTCCGACGGGTAAACAAATTACATCCCAGCGGTAATGCGAGTAACAACAAAATAACGACCTCATTTCGACCGACTCCCACTCCGTCTAGTTTTTTTTTCTCTCCATGTAAATGTTATTAGGAGATTATTGAAAATCGCCGTGATTGACACTCCTCTTAATGTAGGTGTTGAGGAGCATCAGGGCTGCCATGGATACGGGCGGCCATCAGGGAGGGATGGGACAGGGAGGGATGGCAAACGTTGTTGCCGGTTTATCATTCAGGCTCGAAGTGCGTCCCAGGCTACGGCACTGGCCTCTCTCTCCTCCCTCCCCCATCTCAGTCTCCCTCCGTCTCTCGGGATAGAGAGAGAGAGAGCAGAACAGCCTAACTGTCCTCACTCACCGGCGAGTAGAAACACAAGTGTCAGTGCAGCAAAGTGATGCACAGCCCCCCCCCCCCCCCTCCCCTCTCCCTCTCCTGCGCCACCACGTCTAATCAGGTCTACCCACGCCCGGGCACATGCAATCAAGCCGCTCAGCGCGGTGATCAAGGATCCCCGGCCGATCCCCCCCCCCCCCCAGATCGTTTGAATTAATCATGTTGTGAAAACTCCTACGAAAACAGGCGTTTGCATCCCCCCCCCCCCCCACGCCTTCACGGCTGACGGCAGCGGCGATGATGCATGTCAGAGGGACGCGATTATTAGCAGTCATTACTGCCCGCACCGCTCATTCACAATTATGGCAGAGCAGAGCGTGAGTTACCTGATTACAGGGGAAACGCTCGTCTGCATCGAGGGCCGGCTACGACCAAGTCGGGAACATCATTTTTTTGCAGTCTTCATTGACGATGGTGCAGCAGCACCCACCTCGGTTGACAGGCGCTACACCCTTTATGTGGAGGACTGAAACACTTTGCAACGCATGAGCTACATCAGAACAACTCGAGGGGAACTTCCGGATTCAGATTTGCGATGCATGATGATGAGATCGTCCTGCATAGATAAAAGTGCAGAAGACACCCCACTGTTAATCCAAAGTAACACATCCATATGACTAACACGGCGCCCCCCCCCCCCCCCCCCCCCCCCCCCCCCTGCTCGCGTCACCTTTCATATAGCATGCCATCCCCTGGAGGCCCAAGTCACACAGTCACAGGCGCACATTACGAAACTCGGGGTAACAATCCACAAAACCATCACTCCCCACAGTCGGCCTGACGGATGAACAGCCACTTTTGAAGCGGAGAGAGAGCGAGAGCGAGAGAGAGAGAGGCAGGGGTGCGCTGGGAGTACACCGGGAGGAAACGTCTACCACTCACGAGCCGAAGGTTAATTTCTGAACGCTCATTAAATCCCCCCTCTGCTTGAGGGACTCTGGCAGCCAACTGATGCCAACGTTGCTTTGCCGCCTGATAAGAGGAAGCCCACAGCGGGGGGGTGGGGGGGTTGGGGGTGGGAGAGAGAGAGATGGTGCGACGCAGATACGACAGGAAGTGGAAGTGGGGTTCTGTCTTTCGTGGCCGTGAATCCAAGAGCTTGAGAAAAACCCAAGACGACAGCCCTTACGGGGTAAAGTCTGCAGTTTGATTTAATTCGGAAAGGAACGTGTCCCTGTGATTTAACGCTCCAGAGACGGGCGGCAAGGGGCTCAGACCTGGCCGGTCTCGGGTGGGGGGACCCCTGTGTGTCACCGGGCGGCCCCGGACCTCTCTCCGCCACGGTGACCGGCCAGACCATGATGTATTAAAAAGGCAGAGCGAGGTGCGGCTACAACCGACAAAAAAAAAACCGCGCACACACACACACACACATCACACACACACACACAACACACACACACACGCACACAGCACACACACACACACACACACACAACACACACACACACACACCACACACACACACACACACACACACACACACACACACACACACGAAAACCCAAATCATCAATTTAACAAGCGGCGCAGAGAGGCCAGATGCTGCGAGGAACACACGAGCACAGACACTACTCACTGGAGCGGGGACCAGCCAGGCTGAGCACTGCGTTAGCTCCACGGAAACACCGGGGGCCACTGTGTGTGTGTGTGTGTGTGTGTGTGTGTGTGTGTGTGTGTGTGTGTGTGTGTGTGTGTGTGTGTGTGTGTGTGTGTGTGTGTGTGTGTGTGTGTGTGTGTGTGTGTGTGTGTGTGTGTGTGTGCTGCGCTGCATATAAATGCATACAACCACAAGACCGCTGTGAACTAGACGTAGCAAACACACAATTCCCCCGACTCCCACTTTCGTAGAACAAGACTGCATGCCAACCATGCAGACGACTCACAAAAGGCCGCCAGCTAGCCTCGCACAAACATGACTCATTGAAATGTAACCTGACCTCCTGTGTCGTTGACGGTGCCCCTTTCGTGACAGCGAGAGACCCTGCACATGCCTGGCTGGTTTACCCAGGGACGGGTAAACCCCCCACCCCACCCCCCCCCACCCGTCTGCAGGTGGAGGCGGGCGTGTCTGGACTCTGCGATCGTCCCGTCTGTGTGTGGAGCAGATGGGGGAGCGATGGCAGCAGGGAGGATTATCTACAAAAAGCGAGAGTATTGTGGGAGATGGGTCAGGGCAAACATGCCCAACCATCCACCCAGTCCCTTAACACGTGTGGGTTTAATTGGGTTTTCATCTTCAGGTGCCGGTAGGCAGGCACGGCGAATCTCCGTGTTTGGGGTTGGCGTCCTCGACAGAACACCTTCCACTGGGGGCTGTCTGGAAAAAGGTTTTTGGAGGCTGCAGCCCATTTTTGAGTTAAACTCGCTTGTCAGTTAGAGACACCCGCGGCGGTGACAGGTGAGAAATGGATGGAAATTGGATACTCTGGCAGTGTCTGCACAACGCGGGACCTCATGCTAAGGAAGAGTGCGAACGGTACACAGAATAATACCACGTTGGAACCCGCGGCCGAGACACGTAGAATGCATCACATGCATGAGACCAACATCGATTTCCTTTAATGACACAACAACTCAACTATAATGTCCTTGGCCTATTTAAAAAAATGCCTTTCAAAATAATAACTTGTCATCGGTCTCAACTAGTGATGATGTAGAATGTCATTAAGTTTCATTGCTTGTTATTAATCCCATCCCCTGAGGAAAATCTCTTTCCTTTCCTTGAGAAACAATGCCTTTTTACAACAGATACGACCAAACACTTGGCTTTCATAAATGTTTACTCTCTGAAGCACCCAAGAACATTACAAGGGTTTCTGAAAAGAAGTGACTGCAAAAAGCTTTTTATAATTATGTGGTTTTACCTCAAGAAATTCTAAGTTCTCTGGACCATTTCGCTTCATAGGGAAAGGCTTCATCGAAACATTTCATTTTTTGGCCTTTAGCCATAACACATCTAATATTGTCAGCTTGATTTCCATATTCTTCTTAATAGAGATTCATTGAAACACCTTAAACAGGGTCAGTGAGAGGCCCATCTCATACAGCCCTTGTATCCTCTAAAAGACAGCGCTGGGTAGCAAAACATCTCATCATGGGTCCAGTTAATATTATCCAAAAATATCTTGGAAATAATGCTTGGATTCCTCCTAAAAAACTGCATACTCTGACAGCACACCAAGGAATGCTTATCCCAAATTATATCTGTATAATAAATTGGACTCCTACACCATCATGAATCACACTGGAAATAAATGAATGGAAACTAACAATGAACTACTATGTAAGCACAACTCCAGATGAAGACTATCTGGGACATCATAAAGCAATGTAAACTATGCCTTGGGGAAGCTAATAAAAACACACACACACACACACACACACACACACACACACACACACACACACACACACACACACACACACACACACACACACACACACACACACACACACACACACACACACACACACACACACACACCGGATGGGTGGCCTATAGTAAACACAAGATCCTGTGTGCACGCACTGCACGGCTTCTCTTCAACCACTACTTTCAGAATAATGGACCACAGACCCAATCAGAGTCAAGCATGGATACATAAACAAACAAAATCGGAAGAGCGGCGAGATGTTTATCAACCGGTGGCTACGTGGAGGCTGTCTCCGTTTCAGTCTCCGACATCAGACAGACATCCTGGGCGCAGTTATTCATTCGGATCTCAAAGGGGATGAAAACAACAACAAAAAAAAAAAAACACACAAAAACACTGCTCTAGTCTCCCCTGAAAACATCTCTTCTGTGGCCACGTTAAACATGAGTGTCGGGACTTGGAACAGGGGCCACAACAAAACACGCAACAAAACGTGAGATGAAAATGTCAGACGCTCGCCCGGCCTGCGTGACATAATCCATCTGCTCCTTGCGAGACAATAGACAATCCCCTGCATTGTTATGCAAGGTGCGGCCGCGTGTTGTGTGCGTGTGCACGGCGGACCAGTCAGTGCTCAGCAAGGCGATCACTGTTCAGGGAAACCAACGGCTGTGCCTCGAAACAGCTGATTGGACAATTCCCCCCGTTATCAAGTTTTTTTTTATATTTTATATTTTATTAATAGCCCCCCCGTTTATCATCCCTCCTTCTGGAGTTGTTGCATAACTGTGAAAGGACTGATGAAAGGGGGCAGAGTGATTTTTGGGCATATGCTTGCATGCAGACAGACATTGTGTTCTACACAAACACGCGTGTGCGTGCGTGCGTGTGCGTGCGTGTGCTCCCCCACCCAACTTCCTTTCGCATGCCCCTCACAGCGAGCGAATTAACCGCACATTGTAACAAAATCAAAAAAGGAAACAGCATGACTCATGCATTTCGCCGAGGTGGGCCGCAACCCTATAAAAGTGTACTCCAAAACTGTGCCCGTGAAGGTGCTCACGCGCCTACAAAACACAGGTGATGGAGACGCTTGTGTATGTGCCTAATGAGGTGGTGTGCCATGGGCAAACCCCCCCCCCCACCCCCCCCTCTCATCCTCCCACGCAGACGTCCACGTCGCAGAGGTTTACGCCAATCTGCCGGGAGAGGAGAGTCAGTCTCCCGCCGTCTCTCCTCCCCGTCTCCTCAGATCTGCCAGAGCTGCCTCTCCTCGCAGGGAGCAATTAATAATTCACACGTCAGGCATATAATGGACCGGGGATGAATAATTCAACCCGCTGATTTGGAGGAAAATAGACCCACGGCTAAGGAGTAGCATTCTAATGATGCAACAGGTAAAAGGGGGGGGGCTGGGCGGGGGCTAGGCGCTGGGGGGGGGGGGGCGCACAGGACAGAGGGGAGAGAGGGTCAGACGCCAGCAGACTATCAACAACGCTAAGGAGTAGTAGCAGCACGCAGACCAGCCGGGCCGCTTGCCAAAAACAACCGTCAGTGGCACGGATACGAGGACGATGAGAGAGAGAGCGAGAGGGGGGGAGAAGAGAGAGAGAGTGAGAGGAGAAGGGAGAGGGAGAGGGAGAGAGAGAAGAGAGAGAGAGAGAGAGAGGAGAGAGAGAGAGAGAGGGAGAGAGAGAGAGAGAGAGAGAGAGAGAGAGAGAGAGAGAGAGAGGAGAGAGAGAGAGAGAGAGAGAGAGAGATCGCCGGCCTCAGGGGCAAGGGAGCACCCATGCTGACAAAACGTTTGTTGCCGTGCGTGTGCAGATTTAGAACTGAAGTGGTTGTTTAGGATGGGGCGAGGGGGGGAGTTTAGATGACTCCTCGGATGAGACAGTTGTCGTTGCGTGACAGTTTGAGCTTTACTCAAGTCAAGTGTTACGACTCGGCCTGTTGGCCTTTATGAGGTCGTTTGTACTACATCAACGATCTACTGTGAGAAAGGCTTTTGCGTCTTCATGGCTCCCGGTAGAAGGGGAATTTATTCAGCCATCCTGACGGATTACATTATGCGCCCTGTGATTTCTCAACCTCCCATATCCCGGATAACACGGCAATTGTTTAAGGATTTTGACAAAAGAGACAGCATGAGTAGAACAGCCAGGGTCCAACACCAACCATTGGGAGTGTGTATTCAGGGATACAGCTGTGTGACTCCCAGATAATGTATCAGTGTGCAACAATGCTTTCCTGGGCAGCAGTGCCAGTGATCCATCAATACATATATTCTCAGCACACACAACTCCCTTTGCTCTCTTGTTCGAACTCTGCATCCACCTGTGTATACAGAAGTCTGTATCAAGTGCATTTGCCCACCCCCCCCCCCCCCCCCTCCCCCCCATTCAGAAACAAAAGAACTTTGTATAAAATGTCAGCTTCATGTCGGCATATCGCTCCCGCCAGCTTTGCTCTTTCCAGACAAGCTTGGGCCGTTTTAGGTTTCCAAGGTAACAGAAGGCCACCTGCCTGGGCAGCTGAACTTTGCAGCAGCCCAGTAAAGCAGGTCAGACGCCCCCCCCTGCTATCGTCAATGAGTTACCATGGAACCGTGGCAGGAACCAAACAACATAGGCTACTCGAGATATAGCGTTGTTGTTTTTTTTCAAACGAACCACCTTCCACATTCAAACATAAACGAGACACTCCCAAGTCAGGCCAACCCCTGTTCATGCAAACATAAACTAGACACTCCGTCAGGCCAACCTCCGTTAATTGATCCCCTATTGGTGTATTGAAGTCAGCAGGAACTGGGACGACAGGGAGAACACACACACACACACACACACACACACACACACACACACACACACACACACACACACACACACACACACACACACACACACACACACACACACCACAACTCCAAATGCAAGCCTAGGGTCTGTCCGTTGAGCCTCAGCAGCCTCCACCCACCCACCCTCCCACCCTCACTGAGGGCTAGACACATTAAGAACATGGCCTGAACAGAGGAGGTATTGATTCAAGGAGGGGGGGGGGCAGCGGGTTCTGGACAGCTTTCCAATGTAAACACAGCAGCGTGTTACAAAACATGTCAGTGCTGTTGGCCAAACCCGTGTTGGCTCATATGGTACACTTCAAGTCACCGGTCTGTTCGCAACGGCTGGTCAGTCCTTAAACAGAACAACCCAAACTCGCTCATCATTTCTAATAGGACGGGTTTTGTTTCTCCAAAACGGAATAGTTTATGCTGTTAGGTCAGACACACAAAGTGAACATTATGACTCGTTTCGGTAATCATTTCCAGACGTGAAAGTGGGATGGGTCACTGTGCCTCCTCTAACATTTCAGATTGTCAGCGCTCTAAACGATACTCAAGCATTAACGTTTGTATCTGTTATTAGGCCTATATACACTTAGCAAAAAGCTTTGATAACAAAAAACAGCAAACAAGTTGTGTAGAGCAGGCGACATTAAACTTACCTTTGATTCGAGTGGGACCGGATGTGAGTCGGATAGGGGACAGACGACAAACCGCTACAAGTTGACAAGTTAATCAAACCAAAACCTCAAGTCTCCATCATGGCAACGCACAGCCCACCGCTTCTTCTGCTCACAACATGTTGACGGGTCTCCGGGTGGGCCGACGAAAATGTTTCCTTTCAAATTCCTCACTGCGTTCTGTTATCAGGTACTTGTATGTGCGTGAGCGTGTGTGCGTGTGAGCGTAAATTATTAAAGAGTGATTCTCCCCTCTGCTGTGCGATCGGTTACTGGAGTTTGTAATTCGATTCCCTTTAGCAAAAAAAGTTTCAAACTTGTGCCTGGCTTCCAGAGCACCCGGATTGATGCTGTGGTCGGCCAATGAATGAGCACAAGTGAAATGGACCAACCCAATCAGGCAAGTCAAAGGGCCCATTTATCGCAGATTGCAACAACATTCCCTGCCCCCACACGGTTTCCAGTCATTATCCTCCTCATCCAGCTCCCAATCCCAAGGTTGAGAATTTCCCCAAAGGAAATGGTGTTTGGGGAACAATGAGCAGGAAGGCGAAATGCTTTATGGCTTGGCCGGCATGGCATTACTTACATTGGTAAAGTTCCAAATAAATGAAATAAATAGGGTCTATAAAACTGGTATCTTGTCAATCAGATAACATCTGCAATATGAGTTGCCATTGGCAAATACTGAGGGGGTGAGATAGAGTTTGAAAATTATATTTATTATACAGGTGTTTATAAAGGATATCCGGACCTCGTCTCATAAATCTTCCTTGCAGGATTTCCCGAGGTCAAGATACGGCAAGCTACTTAGCGTTATGTGGATCTGACAGGCATGTATGGTGGAAAACAAGATTCATTATAACACTATCAACAAATATCTCAAAACTTTAAATCACGAATCATACATTTCTTTACGGTTTGAGATGTATGTTATGACGTATGTGTCACTCCTTCATGATGTACATTATGTATGATGAAAGACTTGACAGTTGTAAAGGTTTAACGAGCATCTTTGCGAGATGGTCCGGGGAAGGTGCGCCATCTAGTGTTAACCAAAGGGTTTGGCATTTTAAAAAAAATCTCAAAATGTAAAAAAATCTCAAGATGGCTTTCACAATTTATATAAATACGATAACTGAAATAAAGCGATTTTTTTTAATATTCTCAAATAGTAAAAGCTGCTTCTGTTCGGTAAGACTGGTCCCCTCCACGTCCGCCTATAGTGCTCTGATGACGCTACTCTGCGACGTGTCAGGAAGTTGTTGTCAACATGGCGGCCCAGCAGACTGATGTCGATGAGCTCTTCGATGTAAAAAATGCATACTATATTGGCAGCTATCAACAATGTATCAACGAGGCTCAGAAGGTCAAGGTGATTATCCGAACAAAATATTTTCCTGCAACACATGCAATTAGTTTATTCCAGCATTACCCGTGTATTGTCAGCTAATACTGCGCTAGCTACTATTGCTAGCAGTATATGTGTCAACGTTATCCTCCTATATCATTCAATGGGTTCCTCACACAAGTTTGCATTTCTTTCAAGCCTTCAACGCCAGAGAAGGAGGTCGAGAGAGACATGTTCTTGTACAGAGCATACATCGCCCAGGTAAGACCCAAGCGTTTGTGTCCAATCGTTCCTTGAGAGATGGCTAATGCAAAGGATTAAGGATACAAGTGATACTAAGTGTCGTAGCTGTGAATACGGTTCAATGTGTGGTATTTTGCTTTGTGTGATTGCAGAGGAAGTATGCTGTAGTGCTGGATGACATCAAGCCCAGCTCCTCACCCGAACTGCAGGCTGTCAGGATGTTTGCAGAGTATCGCTCCAGCGACAACAAAAGGTCAGCGTTTAACTACATACCCCAAGGGCTGCGAATGGGTTTTTCATATTTGTAAGTCGGACCCACTGACTGACTGACTGACTGACTTCAACGATACACAGCGAAACGCCAATGAATGACAACTGTAATGGTGATTAATACCAGATACGTTTCTCTGGTATCATTCAAAACGACCCCGGTATAACTATAAGGCTCTTCCAGGAGAACATTTCGTGTTTACAGTAAACAGGCGGTCAAATGTAGTGTTGGTTCCATAGTGCAGGCATGAGTCAGGTACACATTTCAACCCCTTGTGTCATGGGCAAGGAGAAAGATCAAATCAAATATATCTTTGAACTTTCCCTTGCATGATGACAATTCTGACGTTAATTGCTGACGGCCTACAGGGATGCGATCGTGGAGGATCTTGACAAAAAGATGACAAAGAGTGTGGATGCGGCCAACACCACCTTCCTCCTCATGGCCGCCTCCATCTACTATCACGAGATGAACTCGGACGCCGCTCTCCGAACGCTGCACCAGGGAGAAAGCCTGGAGTGGTAAGAAAGTACTGTATGCGTCTTATGCGGTGCTCCACTAGGCTTAATAACAACATTGAGGGGAGTGTGTTTCAGTAAAATAATTTATGCACTTATTGTATCTTGTTTGTCCTTGCACTTAAAAATAGATCTTAGCATTGTGTAGCATCATATCGTTGCTATCTTGATTGTATAGGGTGGAATGGGTTAACCTAGCGATTGTTAGTGCTTGGTACTTGGTTCTGTGAACATCCTTACTGTACAGACAGCGGTATATGGTTTCTCTTTCTTAAATGTTAAATGCTGGGACTGCCTACGGTCACAGTGTGATTAATTGAGAGCCACTGTGAAAGGCCTCATGGGGTTGGGAATGGATACACACTGGAAAAGCTGAGGCAAGACAAGCAAAGTTCTATGAATTGGAAAGGAAATGGAGCACCCACATCTGCTTTCACCTGCACTTACACACGATAACTTCCAGCGCTGCTCAAAGTCTTCTATTACCAACAACGATTTTAAGCACAGCGAGGCCTAAAACCAATGTGCGGTCCAGGGCTGTCAGTCCTTCTCTATAATCCCATTCTTATTTCATTCTATATTATATTTAATATATTCTATAAAAATGGTTAATGCCTAAATGTAGCCTATTATCAATATTTAATAGATACGTATACACTGTATAGACAGGCTTATGCAGTGGCAATGCCACTATTAAATGTGTTGTCCGCCAGAGGGCTTTCTAGCCAATAAAAATGTATTTCTTGCCAAGTAAATAATAGGCTTTGTATAATAATACATTTTTATGGGTTATAGTCTGAGAGCCACTTATTGTGAGCTAGCATTAAGAAATCAGAGCTTAGTGAAGTTGACACAAAGTGCGAGTTTGTAAAGTACTTTTTCTTTTTTTTTCCTAGAGCAAGATTACTTTTGTGAAATTGTGTTAAGTGTTCAATTATTGAACACTTCTAAAGTTTGATTGTGATTGGCATCCAGTAACTAGGTTATTATCCATGTGAACAAATTAAAGTAATACTTCCTAACCACAGGAATCGTGGTCATAAAGAACCACACCATTTAGTTAAAATCAATAAAAAAAACAATCTTTGGGCCATATTATTAAAGCGCTCAATAAACAGGATAAAGAGCAGACCATCAGAACCCCTTCTCCACGCCTTCATATGGCTGGATGCTTAATAGCAACGGCTTAATGATTCAACCGCTTTCCTCTTATGATTTTCATATTTACCGTAAGTTTAAGAGTTTTCTCTCTCCTTTTTGTTTTTTTACAGCATGGCGATGACTATTCAGGTACTGCTGAATCTGGATCGTGTTGACATGGCAAGGTATGAGTCACTCAAAAGCTTTCCTAATGAGGGGTTCATAAATGGCCTTTTTTTTTTTTTTACCTTCTGCCCTTCTCTGAATGTTTATCATTGTCACGTCGTCTGAAATGGCTCAATCGCTCATGTTGGATTCTAACTTTAAAAGCAATGAGCTGGACTGCGTCACGGACTGAAGCCGTTCCCTTGATGTTATTGACAGGAAGGAGCTGAAGAAGATGCAGGACCAGGATGAAGATGCAACTCTGACCCAGCTGGCTACAGCCTGGGTCAACATCGCCGTGGTGAGTGACACCGCTATTTGGCCCACTGCCCAAGGCAGCGCGGCCCAATCTGTCGATCCAGCTCGCTTATGTAATGAGTTGTTTTGCTCTTAAGGCTATTAATAGAACGTCTAAACAAACAAACAGACTTATCAATATCTGCTGCCTTTTTTGATGGGGTATAGTTTTGACCCGCCAGTGTTGTGTCATTTGAGACCGAGTATCATTTCCCTCGTCAATCAATGCCAGCAAATGCTGTACGTTTGTACACAACCAAAATCTGACTCGCTGCCAAGTAAGGGCAGTCGTCCCGTCACTCTGCTTCTGCTTTGTTCAGCTGGGCTAATATTGGCCTATAAGGCTTTAATGAGATCACTGTTTTCAATGTCACACAACAGGAGTTTGTTCAGGTTTTCTCCCTGGGAAATTAATGGACGATGAAATGTTCACGTCCCATGAAATTAAAGTCGACTTCGTTTTCATGAAGGTTTTTTGACGCATTATTCACGTATGCAACACAGTATTAAAAGAAACACGAAGGGAGGTGGCCAAAAATAACCATGTACGGTACTTTTGGAATTTGACACGTTATCCGCTGGTCGCATCAAATGGCATTCAACCAATATACAAAGGTCTGAAAGTTGAATGTTTATCCTAGATTTAATTACTAGGAATAACACTGAATGTTGAGTTAGTCTTATACTTTGACTGCATCCTTCATTGGAGTGACGTGGGGAGACAACCACATCGTCCGATTAGCACTGCACACCTATATTTATACTGTCATTTATAGGAAATCTTGAAATGTATATATACTTAGTGTGTGCACCTGTGTGCCTGACCTTCCGTACCAGGGAGGAGAGAAGCTGCAGGACGCCTACTACATCTTCCAGGAGATGTCAGACAAGTACTCCTCTACCCTGCTGCTCCTCAACGGCCAGGCTGCCTGCTACATGGCGCAGAACCGGTGGGAGGAGGCGGAAGGCGTGCTGCAGGAGGCCCTGGACAAAGTGAGTCACGGACGCGCACTAGATAGACCTGTGGGAAGGCAGAGGTCCCGCGGAGGCGGGTTGAACGTCACCGCTGCAAAATGAACAGGAGACTGTTCTTCCAGCCATTCAGCAAATTGAATTTCAGGAAAATACATTTAATGTTCCAAATGTTATGATATTCACTATTTTTGATTTGTTAACCACAAGTTAAAATTGTAAACGTACCTGTAGATAATATTTGCTTCTGCGAAATGTTATATGACGAAATACAGGACAAGTTGCATTTCCAACGTTTGGACAATAGGTGGCGACATATACTTTTTTGAGACCTCTTTATCTAGCAGTTTATGACCCGTATGTGATTGGTCAGAGGCAAAACAACTTTATTTATATAGTGTATACTTAGTTATGAGAAGTCAAGGGCCTTCAATATGTATTCTTGGAAAGGGGTCAAGAGCAACCGGGGACATGTTATGTGAGTTTGTCCTGTGGTATGCCTTTCTGTAACCCACGTTGATGATCCATACGTGTATTCGTATTGGGATTAAGCCTGTGCGAAATTCTGTGTTTCATTGATACGGCTGACATTTAATCAAGAGGACGGTTGAATCGGATTCCCGGGATCATTTCTCCCCACTGACTCCCACTCCCAAATCTTGTTTGTGTATTTCAGGACAGCAGTCACCCTGAGACTCTGATCAACCTCATAGTGCTGACTCAGCACTTGGGAAAAGCCCCAGAGGTGAGAGACTTTAAACCCAATGCCCTTTTGTGTGTGTGTGTGTGTGTGTGTGTGTGTGTGTGTGTGTGTGTGTGTGTGTGTGTGTGTGTGTGTGTGTGTGTGTGTGTGTGTGTGTGTGTGTGTGAACATGCATGCTCGAACATGTGTGTGTGTTCTTTTATATGAGTGAGCTGTGCTGATTAAAATAGACAATAAGAACGCTGACACTGATGACCAATTTTTACTATTGTTTTTTTCTGGCGGAGTACATCTGGCTCCTTAATGGGGTGTGTTTATCTTTGCGTGGGCCAGAGCTGTTATAAAGCGAATAGTTGATAATAAACCATGATGATAAAGACTTTGTTATCAGCTGCACACTTTTGAACTTTATACTGAGTGGAAATCTTGATTGTGGCATAAAATAAAGCATCTCTAAAGACATGTCAATGCGATATGTGCTGATAAAATTCATCAAGTCAAGGTCAGATTTGAAGGCTTTCCAAATTTTGAAAAAAATAAGTTTTAATCGCTAACTATTGCCAGTTGTAGCCGTTTGGTTTTGGTGAAGTTTGGAGTGTGTCCTGCTTGCACCATTTCAATAATTTTTTATTTGTCGTCCCTTCTAAGGTAACCAATCGCTACCTTTCCCAACTGAAAGATGCCCACAGGACTCACCCCTTCCTCAAAGACTATTTAACCAAGGTAACGTGCGCTGACGGACCTCTGTGTTCTCGACAAGTGTCACAGACTCAAAGAGCTGTGATGTTCATGCCATATGCTTCTCAATCAAGTGTTTAAAGAGCTAGAGGGTACATTCGATTTGGGATTATTGGCTTCACAAGGCGCATCTGGGCCCCGTCCACACGGAGCCGAAACGGGCGAAAACGATCCGGTTTCGTTTTATTCATGTGATACCGCATCGAGCTGTAGAAACGCTGTAGTAAATATACACAGCGCTGGGTCTCCGCAGAAAAAAGTGGAGCGCATCAAGCCTGCGCGGTGTATACAAACATTCAGTCACGAGGAGAATCAACCTTTTAAATTGAGCAGAAATACTTTTTAATGTACAGTTAGTAACTACATTCATCAAGGGGCTGTATTTAAAGCTACAAAAAGAATACAAATAAAAAAAGAGAAATTCAACGCAACCCTCACGTCGCCCAGCTGGGGGGGGGGGGGGGTTAATCACGTCATAGTTTAAGTGTCCACACGAATCCTAACACGAAAACGGATACGATTTATGCGGTTTCACTCCGTGTGGACGGGGCCTAAGATTATGAATGACACAGAATTACCCCTTACTGTTTTTATGGTATGATACTTTGTAATCTGGTGTCCTTCAACCACAGCCAATTGGAACATAAACCAACAACACACACCCACACACCAACACACCCACACATAAAAATACACACACTGTTCTGTAATTACACAATACTTTATGTAAATAAACGTTGGAAATTCTGATGCGTTAATGTTTGTTTGTTTTTTGTGTGTTATTTTTCTGCAGGAGAATGAGTTTGACCGACTAGTGATGCAGTATGCTCCAACTGCTACAGCATAACTGTCTGTTGATGGATATCATTTTAACACCTTGAAGATTATGCTGACAAACACATACAGCATCGCTCACTCACTATTTCTTTCATATTCGCCATTGATGCATTGAAATTGTTGTTAAAAAAAGAATATCCGACTTTAAACTTTGCATTTGATTATGTTAATATCAAAACATGTATTTTCCCACTAAGCATTCCTCTGAATTGCAATAAATGTTTTATTACCCTTTTTTATGCTTCTATTGTGTTTTGTTACATAGGCTATCAAATTAGTACATATCAGATGTGGTGGAAGGTGGTCGCAATTTGGTGCTTCTATACTAAGCAACTTATTCTGTGTAGTCACGTTTATGTTTCCTGGAGAGGGGCGTCTACGACTCGTATAGAAGTCGGTGCACGTAGAGTTCAGCTGCAACCCGAATACATGGTTCTTCACTTTCTTGATTAGCGTAATGCCTTGCATTGGACTTCTCCTGTTCTGTTAATTTAAAATATTTAAAGGCCAAAAGAGCAACATACAGTTGGCATCATTACAGACGAGCGGCGCACTGTCTCTTTAAGTCATCATTTAATCTACGTTCAAAGAAGATAGCGGATCCTAATTACGTCACACGCTCTCGTCTTTGCTCTCCCCGTTTCGCTGCTGCAACTTCAAATAATACTGCGCGGCTGCTGCTCCAAACACCGTCCAGGTAGCATACAACACGTGTGTACAATATTTTCCGCTAAGTACTTTCCACCGATATCAAAAAAACAAGCAGCGCAGATTTTTAGCGACCCCGTCTCTCAGCGAAGCACGGCGCCGCTGCTTCTGCCGCCGGTCTACCGAGTACCGCTCAGCGGGCAGCAGAGGGGAGGAACGGCCGGGGACACGCAGGCGGAGGAAGGCGGGCAGGTTCTCCAGAGGATAACATGCTTTATTTTTACCGCTGCCGCGGGAATATTTTTACATTTGTATGGAGGGCTTCGTCGTGACTCGTGTGTGTCTGGTAGGACGCGACTATCCCCATTATAAAACTAAGAGGAGTCGTCATACACGGTGAATAACGGGAAGGAGACGGTGTGTTGCATAGCGCCACACAATACATGCATGTGCTGAGCGGAACATTACGCGCAACCAGCGGGGCTTTTTAATGAGGGCAGCTTGGCGCCGTACAGTCATTTTGTTGAATCGTTGGATTATTGGGCTTTACCTCCACCGATGCGTCACATTTTTCGATTTGCAATCAAAGAAGCTAGGTCGAAACCTGCAGCATCTTGTTTTATTATCGGTCAGGGTGGTTTGATTGAACCTAGCTAGGGGAGCTAACGCCGACGTTGCCCGTCATAACCGGTGTGCAAAGAGAAAGATGATCACATTTCCAACCAATCATTGATGGGTCGATTTAATTGTTATACCATCACTTAACCACAAAAGGTAATTGAATTAGGCCATAAAGATTGTGTATTTGGTCAGACGTGTTGAGCCTATGGCCCTCAATCAGTTCTCCTAGATGCGAAGAATGGGCCCATGTCTTAATTTAGAAAACAAAGAATTAGGCTACTTGAAAGGCTAAGCTGGTTAGCTAAGCTTGTCTCGCGTTTTCAGGTTTGCTTGTTAACTAGCTGAAGGGATTAGGGAGATAGCATTCGCACAGTGCTGTCTTGTGGACACCGTCCCCTAACGTTACATCCCTAAACCAGTCGGCGTTTCCCATTCCCCTCAATATATTTTCCGCGCCACGCCACAATGGCCAGTAATACTGTGGATGACAGCACCAGCGCCGGGGCAGTGGAAATGGATCCGATGCCCGGCTATGTGGACCTCATCACCAAAGCTTCTACCGTTATGTACGGCGCCTTGAGGGACTGTAGCGCGTGCGGTCTGGAGCTCTCTAAACGGACCCTCCTAGATAACGCGTACATCACCTGGAACGAAATTTTCCTGTTCTGCTTTTGCGCATTTTTGTGGACGCAGATAAGGCAAGGACTGACAGAGTGTCTTTTCAAGGTAGGTTATTGGAAAATTGCGCGTGTTTTCACACGCACGCGCGCGCACACACACACACACACACACACACACACACACACACACACACACACACACACACTGTCACAGTCACACGCACGCAGTTGCAGGGGGCAATTCTTTCATTGTGCAATTCCAAGAAACTAGCACTGACATCAGCACTACGATGTCAACGTGGCCTTTGCGCTCACCTGTCAAAGGGCTTGTTGATGAAGTCAGGTGCTTTAACAATAAGTCGATGTTGTTTTACCCAAGGCATGTAGTACGCCTGCACTCCACAGCGTTTGACGATGATGTGCACCGGGCCTGTGACTGCGTACGAGTATGGTAACTGTATAGCAAGACATGGAACCACGTGTTTGTCTGCGCATGTGTTGGTGCACTGCACATACCCATGTTATACACATTTTTGAGGTATGCACAGGCTTAAGGTAAACACTTTGGTCCTTGGGAGCAGACAATACACCTTCACTTTCTAATTGAATGGTTCGAAATACCCTTCGTAAATCATTAACCTTTTTCACCAATTTATTCCAAAAAGGGAGTCAATTTGCAGTCTTTAATTGTTGATTCTTAAACGTGGGGGTCATTCAGTGGACTGTGTAGGCTACGTATGAAGCAGCTCAATCTATCTGTCGATTATGATAAAGTGAAGTCCATCTATCTGCTGCTTCTGATAAAGTGAGCTATATGTTTCTTCACGCATTTCTCAGAAAAACGCAGTGTTTGTAGTGGACCGCCAATAGATGTTGTACAGTATATCTGCACATAGCGCACCGCACACATCCTTGGAAATACAAACAGTGACGCACTGGTGACAGACCGGCTTTCTGATCAGATATTGCCTCATAAAATGTTATAGTTTACTTATTTTTACCCACCTTTGCTGCCAACATTATGTGGGTGTTACTGGTGGAATTAGATAGTTGCATTTTAGTTTTCATTACTTCATAATTACAAATGAAAAGCTCAATGGTTTCTTTTATTGAGTATGGAGACAAAGATGTTCCTGAAACAGAACACACCAAGGCCAAACTGTCTATTCTCTATTTGGCCTTAGTTACACAAGCATAACTAATAAACTTTATCTTTTCATGACCGGCTAAACACAGCAAGGCAGTAACCCAACTGTTCTGCTATTGCTTCCTCTTGCAAGCCCGGCCTGCCAACCAGACTTCTGAATGCAGGGCATAACTCACATATCGCTTAACTGAAATGCCGGACTGACCAGAATACATTTTTGGTTTCAGTATGTGTGTATGATAGGTTAGGGCTATAAACGGCACATGTTATCTACGTATCCAACGTTATTCACATAGTGCACGTATGTGGTTAGATAATCAATATTGACCAGCCTTAAACGATGCTGAAGATTTTCCAGCCTCTCACTATCATTCACTTCTGTGGACACTGCTCAATGCAAGGCAGACAAAAAAACACAGAACATATTGTGTTGGTTTTGGCTCCACTACATACTTTCTGCTGCATGAAAGAATCCCCATTTCTCACCCAAATAGCATTCTTCCCTGTAAAAACATACAATTTCATTCATAATTCATCATCCATCATCTAGAGTACGACTGCAAGCAACCACCACCAAACCACTGTTGGAATGACAAAATAAGTGACCTCAAAAATGCGTTTTGGCTCAACGCTCCCACATTTTACAAAGTAGAGTGGTTAGATTCTCACGGCGCGCCCCTACGTGTCAGTGCAGTCTCCCGCATGCCCAAAGCGAGCCTACCGTCCCTGGAGGCAGTGCCCAGAGAGGTGGACCCAAAGCCTCTTTGGCCTGAACTCATCCCCAAAGCCTCGTACATGACTTTCACCACCTCTTGTCTTGTTTTCCAGGGAAAGGCATTTTCTAGGGAGATTACTGTACACCATAGCACTCATAGGCTCAGTACCGTGTCACATGTGGAGGCAGCCCATGGCCGGGCAGTGAAACTCTGGGGCGTGTATGGAGAAACAGATGTGGCCCTGGGAAAGGCCAAGCATTCAGCGTGCACTTGATTCCTTTACGTGTTATCGTGTGTGTGACTGTGTGTGGGTGTGTGTCTGTGTGTGTGTACGTACATGTGACACTTATTGATCCCTGCGTAGGCTGTGAACAACCCTCTCCCTGAGAAAACCACCTTTTGTTTGTTTTGCTCTTGTTGTGTGCCACTCACCCTAAATGAGGTTAATTGAGGAATCTGTGTTGGTCCACACATCAGATATGTGGGGTTGGCTTCGCTCAGGAGGTAGAGCAGTTGTCTTGTAACCGAAAGGTTGCTAGTTTGATCCCCCAACTCCTCCTAGCTGAGTGTTGATGTGTCCCTGAGCAAGACAATTAACCCTAACAGCTCCTGACGAGCTGGCTGTCGCCTTGCATGGTCGACTCTGCCGCCGGTGTGTCAATGTGTGTATTAACCGATGTAAGTCGCTTTGGATAAAAGCGTCTGCCAAATGCCCTAATTGTGATTGTAGATATCCGTATAATCCCACGATCGGAGCGCACACAGCAGCAGGCTGTAGTTCACACAGTGGGTTTCCGTGTGGGTCAGCGGGTCAACTTTGCCCAGGCAACCCAGTGTGAGCTTAGTCAACGGTGGGAATCAGAACCACATCAACCTGCAGTCGGGTCTGTGTCATTTGGCTGAGGTCTAGCCGTGCCCATGACCCAAAGACAACATGTGTTCAGGCAAATGGTGATGCAAACATAACAAACAATGACAAACGATCAGTTCATGGTCAACGCTAATGATCGTGTGATCATATCCTTCGCGGGTTCCATGTGAAATATTAATACGGTGAATTGATGAGGCTCGTGTCAAATAGGACAATTGTTTGTTAAGCAACCTTTTTTGTTTAACTCATTCATGTACTAATGAATGCCTTCGGTATATATATATAGATTGTCGGTATTCAAACAGGGACCTCAACCTTTTGTTCCATTATTTCCCATTTGTACCATGTTTGCAGCAAACAGTGCAGCAACACGCGTGCCTGCTTGCATTGATGCACTCTTCCACCACCACACACGGTCCTTTCTTAGTCAAAGGTCTGAATTTGTTTGTTTATCTTCCTGAGTTTACTGCCTTTGTCCCCATCTTTATTCCAGGCTGGCACATACAGGGTTTGCATAGTTTATCACTCAATGCTAAATAGATGGACCTAGTCTTGATAAAGGGGTGGTGTTTCACAATCAGAGCTATCGCCCTGCAAGGTGGCTTAACGGCACCAGTGTAATTTTTGGGAACTCAAGTAATTAAGGAAAAAAGGATGAACTAAAGGATACAGATGTTGTTGTGAACCATAAGCTAATATTGATTTAAATATATTTACTTGATAAACTAATACACTATATATATATAATTGAAACCAGTGATAGTCGTTTGATGGAATTAACAGAGCAGCTGAACTACTCAAGCCTTGTATTTGTGTGCATTATGGGCATTATTATCAGTTGGCGCAAACAACATGTCAGGCCAGGCAACATGTACATGTTTATGGACTAATGCAAGTGTGTTCCATTTGGTAACACTCACAAGACAGGCCTGCACACCGTCAAAGGCCTCTGGCTGAATCCAAAATAAATCCATGTGAGTGAGACGTTAAGTGTTCAAGGCAAATACATAAAACCCCATTTACATCAACAAAGCCTGTAGGGTAGTTGTTTGAAATGACCTAGGGTATTCACTAACCTTTATTTGAATCACTAAACAGCGTTTCAGAGGTCAGACGCAGTCTGTTGTAGCTATTGTATCTTTGTTGGCTCTATATGCTCTTGGCCATGCCATACAAGCTAGCTGGCTGTGCTACCAAACCAGGTTTCACAATTAAAGCTTCAATCATTAAACACTAAATGATTGAGACTCTTAAGCCTTACAGCTAAATGTTTGTTTGTGTATATACATATAAACCACTGATGGTAATAAATAATTTTAATCGCTAAATATTTTATTCTATGGAAATGGCTCATAGAGTTATACTTGGTGCCAATGTTACGGAATAGCATATTTGGTTAGCCATTGTAATTTTATGTATGTTAAGGGAATCTTTATTGGTTCAGCTTAGCAAATGTTAGACAAACCAGGTCCTATGGCACTAACTTTGCCATGTAAAAAAAATAAGCAAGGTGTTGTCATTTTGGTTGAATTCACAAGTAAAATGATCTCAACTAAATGATTACCAAATCTCCTATTTAGGTCAATTAATAAATCCAAGAGACTTTCATAACACACAAATTACTTAGCAGTAATACTAATGGAAAATAACAAAAAAAAACAATCCAAATTGATCATGGTTTGGTCAGTCAGCATAACAAATGCAAATGAGTGACATCATGTCACCAACTCCTATAGCGTGATGTTGGGGTTAGATTACTCTCTTATAAATATGAAAATACAAATGTTACAGGATGTTTATATCGCCTTCAAGTGCATATTATCAGTTACAAAGAACATGCTTGTGTGGCTTGGCTTGTGCATCTCACCGAAGGAGAATGTTGAAAATGAGGAAGAAAGGAGGATTTGGGAAAGATGCAATCAAGGGAAGCGAAAAAACAACACTCAGGACATTAAAGGGCTGGGGTTCTCCGGGAAAAGGAACCAACGTAGAGGAAGGAAGAGAGAGACACGCAGTAGAAGCAGATGTTGTTGTGGGCAGAGCTGTTGCTTTAGATTGCTGTGTCTGCATGCAAAAACCCTCAGAAACCCTCTCAGAACCGACCAAAGACAGCTCACGCAGAAGTTGGTGCATGTAAGCGAATGGGAAACCCAGAGACACACATGCAATCGGACAGACTTTGCTATTGCTGACAATCGAGTTGCACATTCAGCTGGGTTTTATTAGTTCCACATGCAAGATGGTCTAAACAGACTCACTGCTTGCTACCACATCCTTACACACAAACAAAATGGCAGTACCTCAATTAAAATGGACACAGGTGGATTTCCTACACTATATTCCTAGACGATACCCATGATAGATTTGTCTTACTATGCAAAATAGCCCAAAACGGAGCACAATAGAATTCTTTATTATATATACAAAACCTTTGTTTTACTCTGTGCATACAACAGAAGGGAAACGAGGTGAATCGTGTCATGCTAGTTTATTTACAGCCTTATCACTCAGTATATAGGAACTTCCTTAAAAAGAGTTTGGTTGAAACACTCATTAAAGCAATATCACACGAGAGGGAGTGCTGTTGTACTGTATATCAGCACGGCTGTGATTCGGTCGTAGGCACGAGGCCGCAGGCCGAGTGCCGCAGATAATCACAGCCGTGCTGATATACAGTACAACAGCACGACCTCGAGTGTGATATTGCTTTTATACAACAGTGCTACGAGCACATTTTATTAGTTAACAGTAATAAGAAACAAGAGATTATGATTTGTTTGTTTAGTAATCATTTATTCGGCTCCGCCAACACAAATAGTTCCGCAACTGAAGGGAGACAAGGCTGTTGCCAGGCAACACATATACAAATAGTTTACGAACGCCCGTACAGCGGAGTGATTATGTCTGTAAAAAGTCGCAGTGCTGTTATACTGTATATCAGCACTCATGGAACGTCTCTTGTCCAATCAAATTGCTCGGTTGGGACCGGTCGGAACTACCTGTTGTATAATACGGAATATCTTTATTTAGACCTTGTTTTCTATTATACAGGGTAAACATACCCAGAATATACAATGCAGCTGTAAGGTGGCAGTCAAAAATCCACTGCAGTACTGTAATATTGAATGTACATTCAAGTGCAAAAAGTAACAGTAAGAGTATATCAATGTTCAGTAATATCACATACTGTTGGAAAGACATCATTTGACCCCATGAAGAACTTGTTTCTAAACTCATTGTGTTGACAGCTTGTTTATTAAGGCGTTTTTTCTAGACGGAAAATGAAGTGGAGCCAAATGTAAAACACTGGTTTTGAAATAAGTGGAGTCTAATCGTCGCTGAACATCATGACTTTCCAACCAGTGTTGCTTTTCCTTTTTTTTTTATCACTTTCCACACCACCCCCACAAACCCACTTAGGTAGAAGTGCAATTAGCCGCTCAGAAGAAAGGAAGCAAAGTGTCTTGTCGGCCTCTGGCCGAGCTCACTGTTCCACACAGGATCTCCTTAACAGCTCATATCCTGCTGTTGTTCAAAGTGTCAAAGCAGCCCTAAGTTGGACATGGTCCACCACCACAGATCCTGGATCAGGTTACACAAACCCTCCTACTTACTGCTGCACATTTTCACCACAAAGAGAAACCAAATCCTGGAGCTGTGGTTTGCAAAAGTGGAATATGCTCTTGTGAAGGAAGACATAATAGTGTGAGACCTTATTGACACTAATTGTAACGAATTGTCCTGAAAGTTGATGATTCTCTGAGAAACGGGGCTTTAAAGACCCCCCCCCAGATCTGATCTTCTCCTCTGCTTCACTTTCATCTTGCCGTGTTTTCAGTTGTCGTGCATCACAGGCTCTCCCGATACTTCTGGAGGATCCAGAGGTGTCCAGCTGTCACCTCCCACTATTCTTTGCAGGGGTCATAGAAGGAGGCCTCAGCTGATTGGCTAGTGTTAAACCAATCAGAGTATGTCATCAGATTTCATCTAACAGTTTACCCAGGGGCCACCCTAATGTACCTGGTGCATCCCGACGCCTCCAGGCTAATGCGATGGACAGCTTACCCATAACCAATATTGTTTGATGACGAGTCGCTGTTACATAACTTTGTGGATCATTTTTAAAAGGCCATTATACTGTGGTGATACAACGTAATTAATGATAAAAACATGCAATATTGATTTTTTTGGGAGCAAAAATAAAGTGATATTCATATTGGTGCCAATTTTTAAATCACATCGTTCACTAAGATGCCTCCACAGTTCTCATAGATTGGTGTGGTACAATGTTTTACATTCACAAAAAATATTATTGTTACTGATTAGTTATATTATTATTTGTATTAAACTATACATTGTACATGCTAAATGTTGCTGTCCCACCTGACATCCATATATCTCTGATAGACAATGTTACTTGGTAATAGTTGTCACACTCTAAAATCATGAAGAGGACAATGGCAAGCTGTCGATCCTATTCCCCACAGCTAAATAATTGAGTCATTCTGTTTGAACAGATGAAAGCACATAACCTTTTCTTGACTGGCCTCGAATAGGACTCAAAAACTGTATTTGGCCAAAAACAACCTTATTAAGACCTGGATCCAATCCAATGTATCCATTAGATATGTTTGGAGAATTCAGATATGTTTTATAAATACAGTTGAAACCTTCCTCTGGTCTACTGTGTTGTAGAAAACGGTTTCCCCTGCAAGGCCTTTTCTGCCTCTTACGTCACAGTGGATAGTAGCACGTAAACAAGCACATCAGAACTGATACGATTCTAACGCAGCATTCGACTTTTGCTCCACTCTGGACAGTCAAAGCCATTATCATAGTAGTACGGTATGATTAGACGGACGAAGAAGGTCTGTGTACCACTGTTTGAGTATTGCTTGTTTGTGTTTGAACTAGGGCCGGTGTGAAGTACACAGTTTACAGGCTTACGTATCAAGTTGAAATGTGTGCTCATGAGTTGGCGCCGATGTGCACGCATATGTTTTGCCGTCGGTGTGTTTGCTTGAGAATGGGTGGACACTGTGGTTTGCTTATTCAGGCTGTTTGGAATAAGCAACGACTACTATGGAATACTTCCCGTTTGGTTCTGGGCAGCAGTTCAGAGAAGTTCTTAAGACGGCAATTAACTCTCTCTCTCTCTCTCTCTGTCTCCGCCTCTTCGTCTCCCCCACAATGCCGTGACGTTCTAGAAGTGGCTGATGCATCCGGATGGATAGGGACATGCTAACGGATAAAACTAGCCTGCATTTTTCTCTAATTACCTCCAGTGGTGTTCCTGCCTTTGTTGCCTGCAAAGTTCTTTCTTCCTTTCATTCACGCGCGCGTTGTGTGGGAACAGAAAGACATAGTAGGCCGTGGAGAGTTTTGTTTTTTAGGGGTTGAACATAAAGAAGCACTGGAAGAGGTCATGGGCTAGGGTTGAATAGCGCCCACGTTTGCTTTGAATGAGGGCTGGAAATGACAACAGGTGGCATTAAAACAGTGTTTCTAGTGGGCAAACACATGATGCCACTCCAGGGCTTTTCTGGTCTGCTACCGCATATCAGAAATATGACAATTATTGTAAATTATATGAAAGATGGATCATCTATCTGTCATTGCCTCCCCCCACACACACACACACACACACACACACACACACACACACACACACACACACACACACACACACACACACACACACACACACACACACACACACACACACACACACACACACACACACACACACACACACTCTATCTCTTGCCATGCTTCCTCACGAGTCCCCTCCATGTCTGACGTTGTATTATGCATTACAGCCATATGCTTCTGACCGGCAGCTTGAGTGAATACTTAAGGAACACAGTTCTTCTTAACAAGGGATTTGATTTAATTACAAGCCTTTTGAATATGGGTCTGATGATGGACTCGACAAGACCTCAAAGGCCTCCTTCTTTAAGAGGGCTTTTTCAGTTTTATCACTGTAGCCTTTAGTGAGACACAGCACGTGGTTATTTAGAGTAAATCGTCCAAAAGAAGCACCACACTTGTTCGGAAATAAACTTAAAGGCTGAAAAAATGATGGCTTGATGGAAGCCATATGACCAAAGCACCCGATCCCACGCTGTAATCCCGTGATGAACATGACATATGAAACTGTTTGGGAACACAGAGCCTGCATTATGGAACGACATAAACCCATCCGTCAACTGATTGAAGTAGTTTCCTATCGTAAGCCCATGGACATACTGTATTGATCATAACAAGTGATGGCACGGACATCCGCTATGTCTCCTCACAAGTAAACACTTTAAGAGAGAGAGAGCGAGAGAGAGGGAGATGATGATGATGAGCACTTCTGATCTGTCAGTCAATGTCATCAGTGTAGATGTACTCCAACACCAGAATGCACAGCACGGGGTGTGGGAGGGTCCAGTCACCCTCTCAGCTGAGCTTGTGATCAGCCAAGGCAGGCGTTTGTATACATCTATAGATTAATCTATAGATGATACATCTATAGATCCCATATCCATAATCTGTCAGTCTGACGCCCAAAGCACACAGGGCCTGTATTTATAATCGTCCTGCAACCCAAAATATATATAGTAATTCCGTTTTAAAGGATAAAAGTGCACACAGATAAAACTGTTTCTTTGGCTGGCTTCAAATAGGACCCCAAAACTGCATTTGCGTCTGTCCCGACACGGTTGTGTGCCTTTGGCCTTATATAGGCTGTTCCTCACTTATCGCTGGACTCATAACACATCGATTTTAATCGGCCAACTGCAAAGTGAAGCGGTGTAGAGATGTGGGGAAAGTTGGGAAAGGGCCTCTCTTTCAGAAAGGTGGGGTGTATTGTGTTATGTTATGTCTCTCTATGTGTTATATGCTATGTTGTTAACCAAAGCTAGCAGAGGTAGGCTACCCCTAACCTCACACTGTGTTCCAAACCAGCTGTCTGGACTCGAGCCTGCATAACACTCAACAGCATTCTGACATGGTTTAAATTGACCTGATTAGCACTTGGGTAAGTGATAGCATACCCTCATTGCTAATATTATAGGATTCACCGTCTTCTTTAAATGGGGGCACAAGCTCTATTGTGACGGTCAGAAGGGGTGGTGTCTGACAGCCTATGCCATATGACTGCCTCGTGGGGCGCAGTCAAATGTGAAGCATTCGTCAAACACATCGTTAGCACAGCGCTTAGCCACATCCAAGTCTCCCTCACCTCTGATGACATGGATGTAATTGAGGCATGCACTGATTCCTCCCTGGGATGGTGTGTGATCCGAGTGAGCATGTGTTCTCCTCGGGCACGTCGGTGAGACACCTCGCCGTCATCGCTCGCCGAGGTTTTATTTAATGTGCTGCGATGGGAGTCGATTAGGGAGCAGGAAGTGTGCGGCTAACGCCTCCCCTGGGTACAGCTAATAGGCTCATCCCCAGGCACTCCCAGGTACACCTGTTCCCTGATGCTTTGTCAGCATGTCAGCAGCAGCACCACAAACACACACACACACACATACACACACAAAATCACTTATACACAGAACCACACACACATACACATACACATGCACACACTCGCACACATATACACACACACATTCTTATATACACACTCACACACAAACTTATACACACACACACACACAAACACAATTATACATGTACACAATAATACACACGGAAAAACACACAAGTGCTTTAACACGGAAACACACACACACACACACACACACACACACACACACACACACACACACACACACACACACACACACACACACGCACACAGTATACATAATGTAGGGCTATGCTACACACAATAACATTCCACGCAGACAAAGCGCCTTCCGCCTTCCGCCTTACATTTAAAAACCTTTACCGCGGTTTAAATAATGCAGTATGCTTAATGCATCATTTGCGGCAGCACAACACAACACTTTGGCGCACAAATTGTTTAACAAGCAGTGTAGGCTCCCTCAGGATTCCCGACGGCGAGCCTAAATACATGTAGCTGTTAGAGAGTGAAGAGACGGTGGAGAGCTCTCAGGGTAAGAGGGTTCTGGATGGGCTGCTGTGTGATCTGGGTCGGGAACGGAGACGCGCTTGCCCGCCTCAGCGCCAGGGCTACTATGGAATGGCCAATCAACACGAAATGTGTCACGATTCTTCCTGTCGCTTTGGCCCAATACCGGACACAAAGGAAGATGCTAAAGTAGAGCACGTCTTGAAATACGACTATTGGTTTCACTTGGACAGGGTAAGGGGTCAGCCCCTGCCACAAGGTTTTTGGGTTTGATTCCTAACCCAACCTGCTGCTTAGTGATGTGTATCTGAAAGTCACATTAAGTCGGGTCGGAAAAAAACGTCTGTCCTTTTGTCATCAGGCCTGAATGTTTATGTTCATCTAGTGCAGCAGGAGGCAGGGGGTCATTTCAAGGCAGAAATTAAAAAAACAAAACAAAAATATGCAGTGGTGGGTGGAGGGGGTCCCAGCTGTAACTGGGGGGGTTGGACGCCGGCTGCCCTGTGTGTGGATGGAGTGCAGGGCTTTATGGTGTGTCTATGTGGAACAAAGAGGTCCTGGCCCTTTGGGGGCTGTCTGGGGGGGGGGGGGACAAGCTGTGTTTTTCCTGCGACAGCTGTTCTCTGTGGTGGCCCGACCCCCCCACTCCCGCCCCCCGTTGGGCAGGAGAAGAGCACCCCAGGGCTGCCAAGGAGGAGAGGGAAACAGGAGAGACAAAAAGGGGGAGAGGTGCGGCATACTGAGTGTGTTGGAGAGGACTGACCAGTCCAACCGGCCATGACTCAGAATGGTGTGTGATTCTGGATCGAGAAAGGTGTGTGACTGGATCCAGAATGGTGTGTGACTCTGATCCAGAAAGGTGTGTGACTCTGATCCAGAAAGGTGTGTGACTCTGATCTAGGAAAGTGTGTGACTGGATCCAGAAAGGTGTTTGACTCTGGATCCAGAAAGGTGTGTGACTCTGGATGCAGAAGGGTGTGAGACTAGTGCTAGAATCGTTTTTGACTCTGGATCCAGAAAGGTGTGTGACTCTGATCTAGAAAGGTGTGTGACTCTGGATTTAGAAAGGTGTGTGACTCTGGATCCGGAAAGGTCTCTGACTCTGGATGCTGATTGGTGTGTGGCTGCAGACCCTTTGAACTGGACATGTGTTAGAGAGACCATATGGCTGTTGGGCTGTATGGTCAAAGCACAATATCCCGACGCATTTTTGTTGTTGATGACAATATGACTCTAGTATAAATGTCAAATCTTCCATGCGTATGTGAAAAATTAATGTAATTAATATGGACAATCATACATTATTTCTGATTACTCATTTTGTGTAAGATTTACAGTGGTCCTCAAAACAGTAAAAGGGTATATGGGAGTATTAGGGTTGGCGACATATATATATATATTCGCGTATGTTTGAATTTCCTGAAGAGCAATGTCAGGGCAGCTTTCCCTCCTCGACAGAATTGTCGTTAAGTTGTTAATCACCGTGGAAGAGTATGCCAAATTGAATTTCAAACAGCTTAATCCCGAGGCACTTAATTGAAAATTGAATTTGATCTTTGATGATAAATGAGCTGGAACTGCGTATTAGGTTAAGGTCAAGGTGGGTCAAGATCTGTTGAAGCTAGACAGCCGGGGAAAGAGAGCGATAAGAGCGAGAGAGAGAGAGAGTCGTACAGGCAAAGGCTCATTGAGAAGGCCTAAATTCACCATAAGCCTGCGTCCTGACTCGATTGCTCCCGCTATCCCTTTATGTAACAGGCTGGGAGGCCGTTCACCCTTCCTATTCCTTCTCTCCTCTCCTCTTCCAAATCCCTTGCTTCCGCGGAAGGTGGGGTTGGGGGGGGGGGCGGGGGGCAGAGGGGTAAAAACAGAGGGATGGTTAAGAAAATAGGTCATGGTGAGAGATTAAACAGTGGGGTGCAGCTGGTTGCTGATTGGAGGAAGTGGTGGAAGGAGAGAGGCAGGATCGAGATGAGAAGAGAGAGAGAGAGTGAGCGAGAGAGGGAGGGAGATTGTGAGCCACTCCGTGTGACTCCATCCCTGTGCGGTTGCTAAGGGAAACCATTTATTCATTGTGTGTGAGTGTGTGTGTGCGAGAGAGAGAGAGAGAGAGAGAGAGAGAGAGAGAGAGAGAGAGAGAGAGAGAGAGAGAGAGAGAGAGAGAGAGAGAGAGAGAGAGAGAGAGGAGAGAGAGAGGAGAAGAGAGAAGAGAGAGAGAGAGAGAGAGAGAGAGAGAGAGAGAGAGAGAAGCAGTGAGAAAGGGTGCGTAAAAGAGAGGGAGAGAGAGAGAGAGAGAGAGAGAGAGAGAGAGAGAGAGAGAGAGAGAGAGAGAGAGAGAGAGAGAGAGAGGGGGAGAGAGGGGGAGAGAGAGAGAGAGAGAAGCAGTGAAAGGGTGCGTAAAAGAGAGGGAGAGAGACAGGGAGAGAGAGAGAGAGAGAGAGAGAGAGAGAGAGAGAGAGAGAGAGTGAAGTCTTTAGCTCGTGTTCACATAGAATATCTGTTTCCCTCAAAGTCTTGAACTTTTTCTCACAAGCTTTATATCCATTCTGCCCCTTCTTTTTCTGTCTCTGAAGACGAGACGAGGGGACGAGTGACTTTATTGAACAGCCACCACATCATGATAGAGGAAACTGCAGACCAAAGGAGTGTGTGAGGGGAGAGATGCTTCAAAGCCCCCCCTCCCTGTAGATCTCGGCCCTACGGGGCTGTTGTTGTAACAAGCGTTCACATCCATGTACTGCTCGACTCGGACGGAAAAAGGAAGTCGAGACAGTCGCACTTCCTGTCCGGCCCCCTACTCTCAGCACTAGTAAATAATAGACTAGCCGACCAGGATGCGGTTGGTTCTGGACGGCCAGTGTAGGGTGGCATTAGCATAGGCAGAGTGTACCGCCCGCCCGGCGGCAGAACTGCTGGTGTTAAATGATTCAGATGGAGCCAACCGGTCCGGGAACCGCGGCCCCGGGTTAGCCGCGGTCGGGGGCCGCGCACGTCTCGTGTTTGTGAGTGTGGGTGTCGGATTGTGTAGGTGTGTAAGTGGATTGGTGATTAGGTTCGAGTGTGCGTTCGCGTTAAAGTGTGTGCTGTGTGTGTGTTGGTGCGTGTGTGTCTGTGTGAGTGTGTGTGTAGGTCTTTCTGTGTTTATTAGTATTGGCCGAGCATAAGTGTCTATGTGTGGGCACGTGTCTCTTCTGGTGTGCGTCGCACCCAGACGATACAGTTTATTTGTGTTTACTGTGATGATATATTCACAAGCTCAGGAGTGATGCTGAGCATGTGGTGGGGGGTAGGGGGGGGTGGTCTATACTGTGCTGACAGCTGGCCTCTATAAATAAATTTCGCAGGCAGGGGATGGGATATAAAGGGGACACTGGGGAGGAGAGGAAGAATGAGCAAGCTGGGGCTAGACGCAAACAAGAGGGTGTGTGTGTGTGTGTGTGTGTGTGTGTATGTGTGTTTGTGTGTGTGGGTGGGGGGGGCACAAGTGATAGAGTGGGGATGTGAGCACTTGTACTTCAGAGAGAGAGAGAGAGAGAGAGAGAGAGAGAGAGAGAGGGAGAGAGAGAAAATCACATGTGGTGGCTATAATGTAATTCAT
>OLKM01000744.1:196634-231168 GCA_900291075.1 Melanogrammus aeglefinus
CCGACGTGTGTGCCTCTAAAAGAATGTGAAACCAACCAGGATTCGATTTTCTCGTTGTCTCATCTTCTTCGTCTTCCTCCTCTTCTTCTCTATGCCCCCCGTAGCCGTTAGCGGAGCGGTGCAAGCTGCAGAACAAGGATGCCGCCAAGATGCCGGAGAGTGCGTGGAAGCTGGTCTTCTACACCATGTCCTGGTCGTACAGCACCTACCTGCTCTTCTTCACCTCCTACACTTTCTTCTACGACCCCCCCTCCGTCTTCTATGGTGAGACACCCGTGGCGTGGGAGCAGAAGCAATTAAAAGTCATGTTTAACTGTTTTAAAGGTTTTTTTCTTTTGTTCTATCTCTGCCTGTCACTCCCGTCACTTTTTCTTAGTCCTCTGTCATTTCACTTTTTCTTACCTTCCTTTCTTTCCCTTCTTCGTCGTCGTCAATCTTTCTTTGTCATAGTTTATTGGTCAGGGGGTTCACTCACATTGGATCTGTGGTGTTCACAGCGTATCTTCTTTCTCGGAAGTGATCAAGTTTTGTAAAACACTTAATGAAGATAACGGATTGCGTCGGGTTCAGTGAACTAAGACACAGAGAGTACCTTTGACCTTTTGCCTCTATGATTGAAAACACCGATATGTGACCCCATTCACACACACACACACACACACACACACACACACACACACACACACACACACACACACACACACACACACACACACACACACACACAGACCCACACACACACACACACACACACACACACACACACACACACACACACACACACACACACACACACACACACACACACACACACACACACACACACACACACACACACACACACACATCACTCACACAATGCAGATTCGAAACTGCTACAGTCATTTTTTGTTTGAAACAATGTTACTGAAATTAAACTGAGACAAAATAACCTAAAGTTGAGTTTATTTTATATGCTTTCCTGATTTTGAAAAGATAGAGCAACAAGCCCTACAGACCGAATCCGAACAAA
Source organism: Melanogrammus aeglefinus (assembly GCA_900291075.1). NCBI lineage: Eukaryota > Metazoa > Chordata > Actinopteri > Gadiformes > Gadidae > Melanogrammus > Melanogrammus aeglefinus. Next base: position 197,647 of record OLKM01000744.1, read on the forward strand.
TTGAATTACCATCGTTGTTGACATTCAACGTTGTTCTTTGTGTTTGTTTACGCTTCCTTCAGCATGAATTATTCACCAATTGCTATTTTTCACTTAGTTGTGTTCATGATGTCATAAAAAAGTGCATAGCGTTTCCATTACTAGAGATCCCAGTGTTTTTCCAGCGCGTCACTGGGGTGTGTCTGGGAGTTGCACTATGTTCATGTGCACGACGTGCACTATGTTGATGTGCACGTGCACGTTGTTGATTTGCATGTTGTAAATGCTGAGTGTACGTACATGCACAGTGCTGAAGTTTTCCTGCACAGGGCTGAGGTGCAACAATCAGTACCGTGCACGTGCACATCAGCACCGTGCACGTGCACGGTGCTGATGTGCCTGATGATATTATCATTATTCATCTTCTTTTAAAAAAAAACAAAAAAGGCTGACCGCAGTAGCCCTCCTGTCCAGCGGTTGTGCTGCGCACCTGTTTTCGGGGAAACACTGCATGCAAGGTGGGGGGGGGGGGGGGGAAACACTCACTAAGCCTCATTATAAGTGAATCAGCAGTCTCCTATGAAGGAACCATAAAAGAGCCCACAACAGGCGGACCACCTCCGCAGTGGCTGGCACATTAGCCCCGACCCGGGGATGGATCTGGGAGACGCAGGCCCCAGGCCTCGAGAAAGCCCCACCCCTAAACCAATAATGATTATTTTATAGCTCCTGCTTGGCGCGTTCCGTCAGACACGAGGGCTGATGGGGCTCCCATCCCCCACCACCCGGGGGGGTTGGGGGGGTGAGGCAGGCTCCTCCTCCCTCTCCCCACACTTTAGAAACCAAGATGGTCTCTAATAGCCTGAGAGCTATGGAACGGAGGGACCTGGCGGGACTTGGGTCTTAACAGAGACAGTGTCGACGGGGCGAGAGAGAGAGAGAGAGAGAGAGAGAGAGAGAGAGAGAGAGAGAGGAGGGGAGAGAGAGAGAGAGAGAGAGGAGAGAGAGAGAGAGAGAGAGAGAGAGGGAGAGAGGGAGAGAGAGAGAGAGAGAGGAAGAGAGAGAGAGAGAGAGAGAGAGAGAGAGAGAGAGAGAGAGAGAGAGAGAGAGAGGAGAGAGAGAGAGAGAGAGAGAGAGAGAGAGAGAGAGAGAGAGAGAGAGAGGGAAGGAGGGAGAAAGGGAGAGAGAGAGAGATAGAGAGAGAGAAGGCGAGAGAGAGAGGGAGGGAGACAGGCTGAAACGAGAGAGGGCCGGGGGGGGTTAGTGCAGGTTATTGGAGGTAAATGAGATAATGCCGAAGAGGGGAAGTGATGAAAGCAGGCGAGCAGGGCAGTTTTGGGAAACAGTCGGAACGATGAGAGACGGGGGGGCAAATGTTTCCACATAGCTCGTTGCCAGCCGTTCCTCTATGCAGTGGTGTTTACTTTCTCAATGTTTAATGACTGATCGGCCGATCGATATACATTACACAAGGCCTGCACCTAACACTGCCTGACCCGGGGAGAGGATTCTAGGGGGACCTGGCTTACAGTGGGGTGCGCCTTCCACAGACCCATCTTGTCTGACAGTAGGGCACAGAGACGACCTTCTGTACTCTGCAGTGTTCACCTGGACGTTTGGCTTTAATGCCTGGGGTGCATGGGGGGGACCCGCTGAAAGCAGGCCGCCGTCGTGTCCACTCTGGTCTACCTGTGATTGAATCAAACAGGCTAGCAAAATGTCTCAGACGAAAAGAGACAAGTGACTGATTGTCCCACACTCTCTGTTCGACTGATAAAAGGCCTCCAGATACGTTGATTGGACAATGAAATCACAGGTCACACGTTGGAAAGAACAGTGATCTCGTTGGACTACGGTACACTAAAGTTCACTAACCCTAACCCTAAGTGAGGCAGGGGAAAAAGGGTGTCCGTAATCACAGATCAAACACCATGCACCCCGTCATCATTTGAAGGCGTTTAATCTCCGACCGCCTGTCTCCGGTTGGATCAGTTGATACGATTACTATTACGATTCCGTCAATTAGTATGATAGAATACAATACAATTCAATGATATGACTTAAAATTCAACCATGTTATATTGTCAAAACATTGTGACATGTTTTGACAATGCATGACACACTGATACTTCAGATACTTTCAAAATAAACATTACATTACCGCCGATATAACCCTATCAAAGACTCGGGCTATCTTATGTAAACATAGTTTAACAGTACCGCAAGAATCACAGAAAACCAACAGTGTTTAGGGTGCAGAATGCCAAAATAAAGAGTGAGGGCAATGAGCGATGCTGCAGACATCCACCACCGCAGACATCCACCACTGAACTGATGGAGCTCCACGCATCCACAACCAGCGTGGCATTAAACATAAGTGCCCCGGAAGATTAGCCCTCTCTGGGGTGCTTCCGCGCCGACGGTGAAATGGTGTGGCGAGTGGCGGTTTGCGGATGAAGGCGATCAGGATAAGTGGCTGTTGCATTTCTCTGATACGGCCACGTTTTGGAAACGCTGGTTTTTACGGCCGTTTGGGCTGTCTGATAACTAAAAGCAGGCGATCATTCTTTCGGAGAAAGTGCGGGTCCAAACACAAAACGGTAACGATCGATACTGCGTTCTGCAAGTAAACACAAGTGAAGTGGTCCGACCCTCTTATCGTCCGCTGTTTGGTCTTCGTCGACCTCGTCACTATGGGGGGGGGGGGGGGCTTCTCAGGTCGCGGTACATTGTTACTGCGATTTCCATGCTTTGGTGGCTGCTTGCGTGTACGTCGCCAAGCACCCTCGTGGCCTAATGTGTTCTGCTTGAACACTGCATCACACTGACTTGACAGGTCGGGCGGCTGAGTCAGTGATCAATGCGGTTAAATGTGTATCGGAAAAGCATTTCAAAAACACCATTATCCCGGCGTTTTTTTTTTTTATTGCGGTTGATATTAATATTGACGTAGCACCCGCCCCTCGTCTCGGCTAGGACTCCGATAACGGCGGTATAGTAGGTGACCCAGGCGAGAACCCTGAGCCAACAGCTGAACTCGGCCGATCAGCACTTTCCAATCCGGTGTTCCAGTTCAATCCGAGGCCGTGGTGCCGCTACACCGGTCCGCACAGTTAACTCTGGACAGGCCATTCTTAACCTTTGTTCAACACACCGAGGAACGGATGAACCTTCCTGTTTGCGATCCGTCTAAACCTGAACTAACACCACACCTCCCCGCGTGGCCCACCTCAGCCCGCCCCCAACTCCCAAAAGATTTATGCAAACATAAATCTTTAAAAGAAAAGTGCTGTATAAATGCGGTCCGCTTACCGTTTGCCCCTTCACTCCCCCCCCCGCCCGCCCTCCAGACTGGAAGAGCGGCATGTCGGTGCCAACGGACATCGCCATCGCCTACCTGATCCAGGGCAGCTTCTACGGCCACTCCATCTACGCCACGGTGTACATGGACGCCTGGCGGAAGGACTCGGCCGTCATGGTGGTGCACCACGTCATCACGCTGGCCCTCATCTCCTTCTCCTACGCCTTCAGGTGCGGAGCGCCTTCGGGTGTCGGGAGGGGGGGTGTCTCTGCTGGGGGGGGGGGGGGGGGGTTGGGTCCAAGCTGATTGGGTCTTGGTTCATCCAAAATGTCCGCTGACTACCTGTCGGCGTTCCAGAGCGAGATGCTGTCACTCCGATTATTAATTGTTAAATTGTTAAATATTCATTATTAAAAACACTCTGACACACTGAGTAATATGGGATTTACAAATAAACCAGGCTTGTGAGCCGAATGCATTTAGCGCCCTGGGTTAGGCTGGGATCAGATCTGGCCGTGTTCTGCGCCTAACACAAGGTTTATGCTCACCCAGTTGATGCATAATGTTATTGATGCAACGGTCACTGTTTAAGGGTTTAAAATTAGCCGTATTAACATGTCTTCAGGCTGCCTTCTCTCGGTCCTCAGACTCAGTGTTTAACCATATCGCATCATCGATGTGTAGTCTGTACTAGGCTGAAAGAGGAACAGGAAACGTGATCCGGCCACAATGGAAAGCGCTCTCTGCCTGCGCTGCGGTATCAAAGAGAAAATTAAATGGACAATCTGTTGCAGACAAAAGCCATCTATATATCGATTTTATAGGTTCATTTTGTTTTTATTATACACCACACGTTGCAAGGCCACCTTCACAGACCTTTACAATGGAGCGGGTCAGAAACACCACACTGCTAAAGACTCATGGGGTAGATGCTAAAGGAAGCTACAGACTCAGGGTAGATGCTAAAGGAAGCTACAGACTCAGAAGGATAGATGCTAAAGGAAGCTACAGACTCAGAAGGATAGATGCTAAAGGAAGCTACAGACTCAGAAGGATAGATGCTAAAGGAAGCTACAGACTCAGGTTAGATGCTAAAGGAAGCCTCAGACTCAGATGGATAGATGCTAAAAGAAGCTACAGACTCAGGTTAGATGCTAAAGGAAGCTACAGACTCAGAAGGATAGATGCTAAAGGAAGCTACAGACTCAGAAAGATAGATGCTAAAGGAAGCTACAGACTCAGGTTAGATGCTAAAGGAAGCTACAGACTCAGAAGGATAGATGCTAAAGGCAGCCTCAGACTCAGATGGAGATGTTGAGTCTGTGTTCCGTGCGTCTCGCCTCCCGTCCAGGTACCACAACGTGGGCGTGCTGGTGCTCTTCCTGCATGACATCAACGACATCCAGCTGGAGTTCACCAAGCTCAACGTGTACCTGAAGTCCCGGGGAGGGAGCTACTACCTGCTCAACGACATCCTGTCCAACATGGGCTCAGTGAGCTTCAGCATCACCTGGTGAGTGGGCCGGACAGGACAGGAGCGAGCGGGGGTGTTTGAGGTTTCAAATGAGCTGTTTCTACTCTCGGGACGGATTTGCATTTCAAAGGGTACCAGTGGTGAGACAAAGGCTCTCTCTCTCTCTCTCTCTCTCTCTCTCTCTCTCTCTCTCTCTCTCTCTCTCTCTCTCTCTCTCTCTCTCTCTCTCTCTCTCTTCTGTCTGTCTGTCTGTCTGTCTGTCTGTCTGTCTGTCTGTCTGTCTGTCTGTCTGTCTGTCTGTCTGTCTGTCTGTCTCTCCTGTCTGTCTCTCTGTCTGTCTGTGTTTCTCTTCTCTCTCTCTGTCTCTCTCTCTCTCTCTCTCTCTCTCTCTCTCTCTGTCTCTCTCTCTGTCTCTCTCTGTCTCTGTCTCTGTCTCTCTCTCTCTCTCTCTCTCTCTCTCTCTCTCTCTCTCTCTGTCTCTCTCTCTCTCTCTCTCTCTCTCTCTCTCTCTCTCTCTCTTCTCTGTCTCTCTCTCTCTGTCTCTCTCTGTCTCTCTCTCTCTCTCTCTCTGTCTCTCCCTCTCTCTCTCTGTTTCTCTCCCTCTCTTTTACGCACCCTTTCACTGCTTCTCTCTCTCTCTCTCTCTCTCTCTATGTCTGTTTGTCTGTCCCTCTCCCTCAGTCTCACTGTCGCTCCTTTCCTCACTCTCCAGCGCCACTCTCCCTCCCTCAATGCCTTTCAATGTCCACCGAGGTCCGACTCTCCCTCTACCTGTCAGAGCAGTCATGTGTCAGCGTGGCCCGGACTGTCCCCATCGTCCTGACCTCAAGGCCGGCTTCCCCCCCCTCTCTTTGTCCCACCGTCAGGTTCTGGTTCCGGCTGTACTGGTTCCCCCTGAAGGTGCTGTACGCCACCTGTGTGTCCAGCCTGCAGTCGGTCCCTCACATCCCGTTCTACTTCTTCTTCAACGCCCTGCTGCTGGCCCTGCTGCTCATGAACATCTACTGGTTCCTGGTGAGACGCGGCGGAGCGAAACGGAACTGTCTGCACGTTGAGTTGGGATGAACGTCCCCTGGGGTGCAGTGACGTGTTGTCTTATCTGCTCATTCTTTGATCGCGCTGACTTACGAATCCTTACGAGGATTCGTGGGGTAAATGTGTCGTTTTGTGTTTGGGAAGAGAACCCGTGGATCATCTGTGCCGGTGGACGGATACACTCACTCACTCACACACTCACTCACTCATTCACTCACTCACACACTCACTCATTCACTCACTCACACACTCACTCATTCACTCACTCACACAGTCACTCATTCACTCACTCAATCACTCACTCACTCACTCACTCACAAACACACTCACTCAAAAACTCACTCACTAAGTCACTCACTCACTCACTCACTCACTCAAACACTCACTCCCTCACTCCCTCCCTCACTCACTCACACTCAAGCGCAGAGTGTGAGGACCAAGTGCCTCCAGATGAGTCCCGTCCTAACCTCCCCTCCCCTCCTTGTGTCCTCCCAGTTCATCGTGGTCTTTGTGGTGAAGGTGCTGAAGATGAAGGAGGTGAACGACGTCCGGGAGTACGAGGAGGTAGAGGGGGTGAAGGCGGCCGCGGCTGGGCTGGTCCCGGCCCACCAAGCCAACGACTCGGACCACCAGCACGACCACAGCGCCGTCCACGGGTGAGTCGCAGCGGAGGCCTTTAGAGGAGCCGGGATCTGATAGGAGGAGCTGTTTATCCCCAGTGGACGCTGTGTGTGTGTGTGTGTGTGTGTGTGTGTGTGTGTGTGTGTGTGTGTGTGTGTGTGTGTGTGTGTGTGTGTGTGTGTGTGTGTGTGTGTGTGTGTGTGTGTGTGTGTGTGTGTGTGTGTGTGTGTGTGTGTGTGTGTGTGTTGCGTGCGTGCGTGTGTGTGTGTGTGCGTGCGTGCGTGCACTTGTGCGTGCGTGCGTGTGTGTTTCCGCTTGCATCAGGCCCATTCTGAGAGCCATTTAGACTCTGCCCTTGACGGCCTTGGGTCGTAAAGTGGAGCCCCTTAACACATCTCGCTTGATGGGGCCAAACCAAACCCAAAGGTGCAAAGCAACCATTGCAGGAAGTCAAACGCCCTCGTTTGACGAGCAGGGGCAGGAATACGACGGCTAGCGTTTAGCTAAACATGGCTGCTGGTGGTTGAGATGAGCTTGAGAGGCGGATCAAGGTTTGCTCTGCACTGCTGTTGGTCGGCGTTGGGCCAGGAAGCGCACACCATACTTATAGTGGCGTGGTCTATCTCTCTGATTCGGGCCGCTGTCTTTGAGGCTCCGGTTGGATGCATTGTTCTCTTGTCTTCAATGAGATCTGTGGGATCGGCCGGCCACGTGTCTCTGGATCATCCTCTGCTGATTACATCGCGCGCCCCCCCACCGCTGACGTGCAGCAAGCCCCTTTAGATACTGTTGGCGTCCCACACATACAAACCATCACATCTCACTGTGTGTGTGTGCGTATGCGTGTGCGTGTGTGTTTGTGTGTGTGTGTGTGTGTGTCTGGTGTGTGTGTGTGTGTGTGTGTGTGTGTGTGTGTGTCTGCTGTGTTGTACCTGTATATCAGAACAGACACGTCGGTTCCAACACTTGCAGTCTCATGAGATCCAGGCTTCTCACTGTGAGCTGTCACCACCTATCACCAAAGGTGAACAGTCCCTTCTGGACCGTGATTGGCTGTCACACGTAAACCCAGGTCAACAAGGTCAAGCCCGGTCAATGATGATCATTCAAACTCAAGCCCTGAAGCTTTTCCCAAATATGAATTGTTTTGCATATACAAATGTAGACGAACTCGAGTCAGGGGGAGGGTGGGTGAGGGGGAGGGTGGGTGGGGGGGAGGGTGGGGTGGGGGGGGAAGGGCAGCTCCTCAGGCAGAGGTTATCGTGATGCACGCCGGCCCTGATTGGCCGATAGGATCAAAGTGCGTCTTTTTGCATGGAGATTTGATTAGGCGACGTGACCCAACCCTGCTCCTTATCAGCCTGCCCTTGAGCACGACCGACCCGCGCCAGAGCATCTGCTGAGCACCAGCGGGCCGGCACCAGGGGGCCGGCACCAGGGGGCCGGCACCAGGGGGCCGGCACCAGGGGGCCGGCACCAGGGGGCCGGCACCAGGGGGCCGGCACCAGGGGGCCGGCACCAGGGCTAACGAAGAATCCGCTTCAAACCGAAATCATCATGTAATAGAGCGCTTTTTTTTTCTTTTCTTTTTTTACTATTTTCTTTTACAATTCAATAGTAAAATAAAGATGTTATAATACCAATTCATGCATCAATTAATTTCAACAAATAGGCCTGGCCTGAGGGAAATATCAGTATATATGATGACGTCTTCCATTGGTGTGTTGTTCATACTATAGAATGAATTATTGCTTGCTTAGAGAATAATACAGAACATAAAGGAAGAAAAATCGCATGCTAAATCGCAATCGCAGTTTTTGACTGAATAATCGCAATTCGATTATTTCCCCAATTCGTTCAGCCCTAGTCTCCACTCGCTCTGGAGCTGACGCCTTCATCCACTCGCCTCTGGAGCTGACGCCTTCATCCACGCCGTTCCCTCGCGCCGTCCCCTCGCGCCGTCCCCCCCCCCCCCCCCGCCGTCCATACAGGAAGTCTGGCTGGAGGCGGCAGTGAGGCGTGCTGCAACATGCAAACACCACTCAAATGTAAAGCTCTCAGTGGAGGTGATTTACTTTTCCTCCTGGGCTTTCTAGGGACGACCCAGATAGAGGCTATCGGTGTCCACTGGCGTGTTGCTCGAGGCACCGCAAGCTAGGAAGCGCAGGGGCTAATGACTTGCTAATCATAGGAAATGGTCAATGAATAGGTGAAATTTATGCAGGGTTGGATTCCCTTTTGGCCTGAGCACATCCCTCTGCTCACAATGGTATTACACATGCACTCATTAACTGTAATGTTACTTAGAGAGCAGGTCTCGTCTCCCTGTGGAGGGGAGGCGTGGGGGAGGGGGGGGAGGGATTGAGACGAGAGGTATCATCAGTCTTATCTTTCGCCCCTTTCTGCCCTCCTTGATGCCTTGTCTCTCGTTTCCAGCCCAGCTATGGCTCCCTTACATTCTGCCAGCTACTCTAACATGCTCTGGGGCATGTTTCTTTTTTTTTCTCTCTCCCTCCTCCCTCTGTCACAGGAAACACGTGCAGAATGGCGTCTCCAAGGACAAACATCTATAGTGGATTCTCTGTCGCCATCTTCTGGCTGCCGGCCGCAAGTGCAGGCAGGACGGGCGTCCACGCGTGGCGGTTGGTGTGCTGTTCATGATCGCTAAGGAGAAAAAAATAAAGAGTGAGCAGAAGAAAGTGGTTGGAAAAAGACCATATTTAGGCGGCGGATGTTTTTCTGTAGACTTGTTTCATTGTTGTCATGGTTAATCTTATTGTTTTTGTTTTAAATTATAGCACTGTGAATGTTATTTCAGGCAACTCTGTGTCTTACCATCCTCATCACAACGTCAATTTAGTTTTGCTCAGAGACGAGACATGCGAACCGCGATTCACAATACAACACCATGCCGGCTGTGTGTGTGTGTCTGTGTGTGTGTGTGTGTGTGTGTGTGTGTGTGTGTGTGTGTGTGTGTGTGTGTGTGTGTGTGTGTGTGTGTGTGTGTGTCTGTGTGGGGGGGGGGTGTGTGTGTGGGTGTGTCACAATCATCACAATCGTGGACCGTCACATCCCATAACATATCAGCACCCAGCCAGGATATCCATTGTGAAGGGTGAGCTGCAATCACAGGCAGTGAAATATCAAAAGGTCTCTCTCTCTCTCTAAACTAAAAAAAGAGCCTGGCTTCGGGATGCTGTGTGTGTGTAGTAGTGTGTGTGTGTGGGGGGGGGGGGGGGTATGTGAGTAGGTGTGTGTGTTGGTGGGTGTGTGTGTGTGTGTGTGTGTGTGTGTGTATATGTGCGCAGCAGCCCCCAGTGCCACCTGAGGCTACTCCTTCCTGTTTGACTACGCTCTCGTATCATATATTGCTTCTCATATCATTTCACAGGTCAATAACTGAACACGCTGCTTCTACACACACACACACACACACACACACACACACACACACACACACACACACACACACACACACACACACACTCAAAGACAAACAGATGTACTGAAAGACCGCATAAACACGCACGCGTAGACACTCGCATACATGTACCCACACACACACACACAAACACTGCAGCAGTTGTGTTATTGAGATAGCCACATCATGTTTTTGGTGCATGAGGTTGAGTGTTGTGTGTGTGTGTGTGTGTGTGTGTGTGTGTGTGTGTGTGTGTGTGTGTGTGTGTGTGTGTGTGTGTGTGTGTGTGTGTGTGTGTGTGTGTGTGTGTGTGTGTGTGTGTGTGTGTGTGTGTGTGTGTGTGTGTCTGCACCAAATAGTGATGTAAGACCTTTTTTGATACACAGAATTCCAAAACCCTTCGGTTGTTTTTAAAGTGCTCATCATTTCAAATGATGAGCGTGATTTTTCATGTCTCTTATTGGTTTTCCTCCTTCCTGTTGATAAATAGGCATTAGAACACTTACACTCAAAGAGTTCCCGTATGGAATTTATTTTTCGTTTTCTTAACCTTTTTTTCGTTGTTGTGTGTTTTTAGTATTGCGTCTGTTGTTGCACTGAGATGAAGGCGTACAAGCTTGACGGCCGGTTTATTGACTGCTGTTATTGATTGACTGGGTTTCCGTATAATCCTCTCGTTTCTGTTTGAAGGGGTTAATGTTTTATGTTGATAAGCCGTTCAGCGGTTCTCAGAAAATCGAAGTGACGGCCCTGACCCTGTATATGAGAAAAGGGACCAAGCACCATGTGGGAATGCATGACATAGGAATGGTTTCGTTAATATGCTATGAAGTTGTCTTAACATTACAAACGACGAAGAAAAAAATGCAACCCTCCTGCTTCTCAATGTAATCGTAAACTCCCAGTCGACGGAGTAAAACCAATCCTCTTCCATGAGAATCCATCTCAAGAGTCAGCAGAGGCCACGCAATCACGCGGGTGTCTTTTTGCGCGTGTGTGCGTCGGTGTGCGCGTTCTCCATACAGCTCCAGGGAGTCCATCCATCTATCCATCCATCCTACCTACCTCCTCGATCCAATTGAAGCTCTTTAGTTTTCCGGACCAACAGCATGCTTGTGCCGCTGGAACAGGCCGCAGATGTTGTGACACATTTGTCTCTTTGTCAGTAGGCAACGCTCCGTTTGTTTGTTTTAGCCCACGGACACCCCCCCCCCACACACACACACACACACACACACACACCCTTTCCAAACTAAGCTCAAACTAGAGTTTCCTGTCGGACGTAGTCGTTTTTATTACTATACCTTTGTTGATTTCTCTAAGAAAATAGCTGCTGGTTTCTGGTTTTGTCCGGAGAGCATTGTTTGTAGAGCGAGCCACCGTCCCCTCGCTGTTCTGCTATGATTGGCTGTTCATTCCAGGATCCCGAGGGACTATTAGTCACCTTGTTTTTGTTCCATCACTTTAGATTCGTTTCGATTCATTTTGATCACTGAGTCCTATTCCTTCTTTAGCCTCTAACGAGTTTCCTTTACGCTCCGATTGTGTATGACGGCAAAAACTTTGAGCCCTCGGTTGACACCTTTTGCAGCACGTGGTGCTATGCATAATTGTGTATTATAAGTTGAAGCAAGACTTAATCACTCCCCGAAGGCGACAATTACTGTTTGTAATATAACTATCGACTACTGATTTTTTTTAAGTTAACATTCTAGCCCCAGGGGACTTGAAATGAACTCAACTCTTTTCCAGGGTGTTAAAACTCCCTTTTTGATGATTTCCTCACATCTTTTTTTAAAAATACTTTAATGACAACTTTAGCCATGGTTGAATTAGTATTATTTCACTGCAAAAGAAAACGTTCGAGACGGGGGCAGAGATGAGTGTTGTTAACATGAATGAACCGCGATGAAGGTTTGACGTGCCTGGTTCCCCCAAGGAAACCATCCGTACGTTCAATCACTGAGTAAATCTGCCCCCCCGCGCTCCGTCCATATCTCTCCCCGTCTGTCATGATAGCGATGGCCTTGATCTGCATTAACTGCATCCACGACTGCTGTGTTTAATTTGACAGGAGTTTCCGTTGGAACCTTCCGAAAAATAAATCTTAGAAGTCCCCAAATGGGGAAAATGTGAAACTACGAAAAATGCAAATTATGTGCAGATTGATATTAGGTAAATGTTTCCGTGATTTATTTGGCTGATCTATTTTCATGTGAAATAGGGGATGCTGTGAGATGCATTTTGATTAATGTTTTTAGATTGTGCCAAAAACGTCCATTCAATTATAATCTTGGTGTTTTTCTGGGACCTAGCGGAAAGGGCGGGGTAGAGATTGATGAAAATATGGGCGGTTATTTCCTGCAGTTATTTTATTTTATAAATTGCACTGTAATTTATTGTTTTTTTGTTTACTAGTACCTCACAATCTCAGTAAATTTGAATAATTGTGGAACTTTTGTAATCACATTTGAGAGTGAACTGTGTTAGGGTTGTAATTTTAAAGATACAGGATTTGTTGCTCTGGACCATTGGTACACTGTAAAAATCAACCAGTCGCTCCTTTTCTTTCTCTGATCTTGTTTGAATCTCACCCCTTTCTAAATCTCTTGACAACTGGTACTCAATGTTTTATTTCATTTTTTTTTAAACATAGTTTTAATAATTCCATTCAACCAGTGTTATTGTATCATGTGCCCCTTCATCAAATAAAAATAATTATGTAAATTACAGCCAATACTTTGCATCGCAGATTTATTTCACCAAATTTATTTTAGTTTAAAGTATTATGTAACGATCATTTTCAGGATCACATGGCAACAGCTTAAGACACGCACATAACAGGAGAGATCAAATCAGTGCTCACATCCAGCATCGACTGCTTCAATAAATTAAGTCACAGAAAGGCATCCCACACACACACACACACACACACACACAGCATTTCCCTTGGTAGGCAAGTCATTTACACAAGTCCGTTTTCATCGTTACCATGATTGTAAATAGGGACTGGGGGGGCAGACGTAGATCATGCACTGACACATGGAATAGTTACTATCGCTAGCAAGCAATATGCATTCTTGACATGATCAGGGAACAGATTTAATCGAATGCAGTAAAACAATGGTTGCCACCAAAACGTCTTGACCTGATACTGATAGGGACACCTCCAGCAATAAAATGAAGAATTGGATCACAATGACATTCGGCTTGGTTCCTCGTGTCCTACGGTGTTACGGTGGCACTGTGTGAGAGAATGCCCCACGTCCAACACATGCATGGGCTGACAAGATCAAGTGGCCATGATCGTTAACCATTAACAGCCCAGCAAAATCGCGGACAGCAGGATTTAGGGTAGAGTAGAGTACATTAGTAGGAATTTACAATTTTTAAAAAACATTAGTGAGAAAAAAACAAACATTAAGTGCAACAAAGTTCTCTGATGTTTGTTCAATGATGAAATAATTTCTTTTTTTCCATTATTATTTTTTTTTTTACTGAAATCGTATTCAAAAATGGGATTTAAATTCATACAGGAGGAGAACAAGGAAAATCATTAGCATATCATCAGAACCGCTCCAATTGTTTAAGCGTACTAAAAAAGGGCAATCAAGCCGGGTTATCTACACACAATCTTCACATTAATTCGGACAGGCCTTCCGATAAGTTAAACCCTCCTTAAAAAGTCATTACCGAGTGTTACGAATGTGACGCATTTCAATACAGAACTCAAATCTCCCTCTAGCTGCCTGATGACACCTGAGGCCCTCCAGTTCGGTTTGGCAGAGTAACACTCGGGCTCTGAGAGCAGCGTTAACGGCCAGCCTGCACCGGGCTACCCCCCCCAACGACGCACCGGGGGGGGGGGGGCCAGGGAGAGACCTCACAGGGGGGGGGGGGGGGGTCTAGGACTCAGCCTGTCCCAGCCGTCTCATGGTGCGTCTGACCGGCTGACCCGACTGCACAGACAGACATCCCAGGCTGAGTGCGATTGGGTGATTTACTGATTACTCAAAACTGCTGGTTAATAAAAAAAAAAAAAAGATATAAAAACAGGAAAAAAAAAAAGGCAGGAAGACGGGGAGAAAAAGAAATCTTGGCATATTTGTCAAAAATGAGCCCCCAAATGTTAATGTTTTTTAAAAATGTGTTAAATTCATCAGCGAGAGGGTAATGACAATGTTGGTTCAAAAAAAACATCAGGCAGTCTCTCTCCCTCACGCACGCACACACACACACACACACACACACACACACACACACACACACACACACACACACACACACACACACACACAGACACACACACACACACACACCGAAGTACATACACAGCTGCATGGCCCGGCCTCAGGTTCTGATTGGCCGGAGCTCAGAGAGGGAGTGTGGGGGGGGGGAAGGGATTGGGCGGGCAGAGGGGGTCTAGTGGGTCTTGGCCTTGGGCTGAGTGACTTTACGGATGACACTGTAGAGGAGGCCGAAGTTCTGGAACGGAGAAACAGAAATTAAGTACTGTGTTGCAAAAAGCACTACCGTATTTTCCGCACTATAAGGCGCACCGGAGTATAAGCCGCAGCAGCTAAATTGAATTATGTGTACATACATAAGCCACAGGTGCTTTAATGCTTAATTACCATTAGGGCTGGCCCGAATGCCATTTTTCAGGCTTCGGATACTCGTTGGTTTTTCCGAGCGAATATTCGAATACTCGTTCCAGAAAAAAACACCATCAAAAACATTCATAATCCCTATATATCCCTATATACTCCCTGGAACCGATTTGACAGCATCTGCGTATTTTATTGAAGATTTAATAGCTTTTGGACGTTAATTAGTAGGCCGTAAGTAGGTTGAAGTTCCTTAGTTTTTCCCCGTGAAAGCGAACAGCTGTTGTTCCGTTCCAAATCAGCTGTCCTCTGCCATCTCAGCCCTTATGGGAGCTTTTCAAGTCGTCCTGGAACGTGCATTTTTTCCAGGGAATTTGTACAAAAAATCCATAACAAATACCGAATATTGATTGTCTTATGTGTCCATATTATGTCCATTATATTGACCGGGTATTCCCAAAACGGTCGCGCTCTGCAGCAGGCCAGTCAGTTGATTGGCGTGGCGCTGTACAGCGAACGTAAACAAACAACCAAGCTAAGGTTAGCGTTTCGCTAAGTATTACTTTTCCTCCCGAGATCCCGCTAATGTCGTGTTATAAAGTAAAGGGAACAAGATATCTATTCTTCCTCCACCTCTCTCGCTTCTCTGCTTGGTGTCGCTGACGCTTATAGTTTGCCTCGGTTCCACTTTTACTTTTGCGCGCTACCTGTCTCACTCTTTTCCGGCCTCCAGCTTTTCCTGCTGGAGGCCGCCGCTTAAAGGTGGGGGGGCGCGGACCGGTCATAGAGCCCTTAAAGTTAAAGTTGGTGGACTGTAACCTGTAAAATCCATAGATTTAGGAGGTCCCCTAGTGGCCGTTGGCTGTAAAAATCCATAGATTAGCCGCACCGTTATTAGCCGCAGAATCGAAAAAAATGGGAAAAAAGGCGCAGCTTATAGTCTGAAAATTACGGTACTTTGACATAAATACCGATGTTGTACCCACGCTTGACTGAAAGGATTGCAATAGTGGCTATAAAAGGATTATGACCTGTAGAACAATCTGAAGTGCTCTTAAGACCTACCTGGATGGCCAGATACATAACTCCCAGGTAGGCTGCTATACAGAACGCCAGTAGCAGGTCAAAAATGGCCGGCTTTACTCTGAAACAGACAAGATAAAAAAGGGGTTTGCAGACGAGGCCAACTTAGAAAGAGGACTTTTAACCTGAGGGACATTGGTGCCACTCACAAAGCTGTTAAAATGAATCAATTGGGATTCAGCTGAAGCCTGTATGACCATTCAGAGGCCATCTAAACCCCTACCTGTAAGCATTCATTTGCTGTTTCAGCTGATCGTAGAACACAAACTCTGGATCCCTGAGAGGGAAAAACGAAAAATCGAAAAGTTAAATCACTGCACGAAGCCGAAGAAGACCACAGTCCTCATCCAGGGTTTGTGAGTGTGTGACAGTCGGGCCGACGGCGGCCCTAAACAGAGCGTGGGGTGACCTCTTGTCCGCCTTGACGTAGTGCCTCTTGACGTCCTTCAGGTAGCGCCCTAGCTGGTGCTCCAGGGTGGAGACCACGCTGCTGTCCTTGTCCAGGAGCTGGGCTGCGCGGGGCTGGGCAGTCAGCCAGTCCACCACCGACGACAGCTGCTCCTCCTGCACCTGCTGGGGGGACAGGGGGACGGACGGACAGCGGGGGGACGGGGACGGACGGACAGGAGGGCGTCACCAGGACGGCAGGCCGTGGAGCAGTGCGGATGTCACCGGAGGCTTTTCCCTTCCCGATACCGATTCCTGAACTCGAGTATCGGCCGATACCGAGTATTTATTGATACAGCTTCTAGCCTTGTGACGGACTCATAGCACTTCTTATGAAGGGGGTCGATTTTAAATTTAAAAATGCAGTTTCTGAGGAATTTCTGATACTGGTATCGGTATCGGAATAACTCAGAAAAAGGAAGTGCGAGGAAAGGGGGAGTGCAGCTCTCTTACCATCTGCTCCGTGAAGATCTGGAGGTCCTCGGGGACACCCTGGGGAGGAGAGAGGAGGAGGAGACGGTCAACCACCGCGCGGGGACTACCCATGTGGAAGTGGACGTCAGTGCGGTGGACCATAGCCGTACCTCAGCGTTCACCTTCTCCGTCAGGTTGTAGATGACTCTGGCCAGCGCCTCGGCGACCACCTTGGTGTTCCTGCTCAGCTTCCTCAGGTCGACATGAGGCCTACACACACACACACACACACGCGAATATCAACACAAGGCAGACGGGAAGCGACATTTTGCAAGAGGGAGAAAAAGAAAAATAGAATAGGCTCCGTCTAAATCACCCAGAACCAAAAGAGTGAAATTCTGCAAAAGACATGCTTCTCTTGAAATTTGAAATGCAAGAAGCAGAACATAGAAGGCTGGTGTATTTGCTGTTCTAACAACACACACACACATAGATGGGTGACAGCTGGGAAGACACAGGGAAGGTTAGGAGTTGAACGAACAGGAAGGAGCTCTTACGACACCGGTTGGCCAATCGCAAAGATGCGACTCCCATATTACCACGGGCTTCCCAGATCTGACAAAAGTCCAAAACCATAGTCGCAAAGGTTTATCAATATATTCATATCTGGCCATGGTTGTGTGTCTTAGGGCTTTGTTTTAATTACGTTTTGAACCACTGGTTCAATATGGACCCCCAACCTCATGGATCAGCCCCAGATTAATATCCAATCGACTCTGTTCTAACAACAGCTGTCCCCAACTCCTGGCGCTATGGCAACACGGCGCCGCAGTGAGTGTGTGTGTCATAGCCTTCCGCTGAATCCTATTTTCTGTGGTAGATCCCTTGCATTTCAAATAAAGACCCCGTCGTTGAAACTATTCCCTCGGATGACCGACAAGACAAGGGAGGCCGGGGCGCGGGGGTACAGATGAGGGGGGGAGACAGACAGACTTCTAAGGGGAGGGGGAAGGGGAGACGACGACTGTGAAACAACAAAGACGGCGGCGACGCCAGCGTCCGTCCGCCCCCCCCACGCTGGCGCTGGCGCGAGGCGTGCAGTAGAGGGACCCACCCAGCAGGGGGCAGTGCCGCTCCGTGGCGAGAGGAGGGGGACACTGACCGCACGTCCATGATGCTGGAGCGCTGTGCCAGCCGGTGGGAGGGCAGGTGGGACAGCGTGAAGGCGGGCAGCCGGCGGATGCCGAAGCGCTCGTGCTCCCAGGCGAGCGTGTCGTCGGCCAGGTTGATCTTCTTGTGCACCATGGAGAACTTGAGCTCCGGGTACTGGCTGGCCACCACCTGGGGGGACGGACGGGGGGACATCGGACCATAGATCAAGATCTGACTTTGTTTTTACTCCAGTACCGGTCAGGCTCTAGTTTATCGTCGTTCTGGATTCCTTCCATGTCTTTTTGAAAATGCATTGTATTATTGGAGTTATGCGTTTGTTGCTCAGGATCCCATTTGTTTGTTTTTATTTCATTTCTTGCATTTTATTGCTCATTTTGTATGCATTCTTTTTAAAATGTTCAAGAAAAAATAATTTAAGAACTAAAAATATACGTCATCCTTCCATTTCCTCTTCCGTGCAAAAGCGCTGCTGATTATATTGTCTCTTTAAAGATACGATACTAAAAAGGGCCACACCCGCTTGTGTCCATTTTAAGAGCGTTCCGTTGGTGCAATGGGAACCATCTGCAGTTAAATAACGGCTAGTCACATCCATTGAAACTGTACTTCACAGCAACAGCTTCAGCAAAGACATTTTCCCACCCCGTCTTGTTTACTACGAGATAACTTGGCTTTGGTTTGGAAAATTACGTAACCTTTATAAAAAAATAAATGGTTTGTTTGGTCCTATCCCAGGTTACGGCATCGTAGACAGCTGCACACAAGTTGCATACACCTGGTGGATCAGAGCCTTGTGTGCCGCGGATGACCGTAGCGTCTGACGGTTCTGCTCACCGACTCCAGCTCCCTCAGCAGGGCGTGCTGGGGGGTTCCTTCCTTGGGGGGCTTGGACACGTGGAGGTGCAGCCCGTCGCCGTTTCCCAGGGTGTCCAGGCACAACACAAACGCCACGTTGTCCTGCAGCAGGCTGGAGTCTGGGGGGGCAGAGAGCCCAGAGGATGAAACGGAAAGGGGGGGGAACGGAAAGGGGTTTAAAATAAAGGATTTAAGTTTGGGGCCACGAGCTACACAGCGAGATGCCGGACGGCTAACTACTCCTTCATTTCTTAGTGCTGAATAGTATAGGAGAAAAAAAAGCTATAAGAGAAGTGTAGCGTCATGCCTTTAAGGCCACGACCAGACTATGGTCAGGCCTCCAATTTAGACGCCATGCTCTATGTCCAAACCGGAAGTTTCTCTGTTATGGACAACAGGAAGCAGGGGTACGGACAACAGGCCTATGCTTTTTTTTAATGCCGGATTATAGAACAAGACCATGGCAGGAATCGAACCGGGGTTTCTGCGATCAGACGTGCGCCTGAATGGTACGCGCTCTACCCGATGCGCCACCGGGGCGCCCATTCCTTTGGCGGTCCAATCACTAAGGTCAACTAAAGGGAACTTTGTTTAGCTTTAGATTGACTTAAGAGAATACATCATTCAGTATTAGTAAATTGGGTGAGCCATGGATACATTACTGCATAGAAATGTCAATTATCAAAAATAAAAAAGGACACAATTTATCATCAACATGCTTAAAGCTTAGCCTGCATGTTCCGGCCCACAAAGAAAGAATTCAGCCCTGAGTTTGCAAAATGAAGGCCACCGTGAAACGGAAATTAACTTTCTACCACAGCTTATTTCCTCACAAACATTGCACAAGCATGCTGTTTTTACTAATACCGCTGCTGATTGTACTACTACCACTTCTACCACTACCAAGGTGGTCCTCTCCCATGAATAATATTGTGCACAATGTGGTTTTTAAAATTGTACATAGTTGTGTCGTGAATATTTGACATTTATTTCAATGTAAAAGTTTTTTTTAGTCCTCGCTTGTTGCTCAATAAAGTGGGTGACCGTGTGCGGGGAGGATAGTTTAACCTCATCATGTCCAGGTTAGGGGTGGAGTTCTGCCTGCATACCTGTGTGGTCCAAATTATCCTCCAGCCAACGCTTAGTTCCCTGGTAGTTAAACTTCCCTCCGCCAGAGACGAAGAACAGCAGGTTGTACCTGAACACACAACAACAGGGAGAACGCCGTCATCTACAGCCGTCGATAAACTACATCCCACGCGGTACAGGTCTCCGATACAGCGGGGTTAGAAGACCCACACTGAAAGATTCCCCCCCGTCTCACAGTAAGTCGGTCCGTGGTTGTACACAGGATACGGTGCACGACCCGTCAAATAAAGTAGGATGCCGACGAGGACCAATCTATTACCAGTATATACGTATGCACAGAAATGGTCAACAAGTTAGGGACTGAAAGTGCTCATTTAATGCTGAATAATGTTGTAGAAAATAACCCTGGCAACTCGGCACCTAGACATTAATTATTAAGCAAGCGTAAACAGACATAAACCATGTAGGCTTTGCCAACTTCACGAAGTGTTCCATTAGATTCGCTATTCAACGCCAAACGTGGCTAACTCAATTTAATCAGTGAATGGCTCTCGCTCTATTGAGCACAGTCGGTACCCCCAGGGTAATCGTAGTCTCATCCTCCAGGAAGATGAGCCATACAGGGCGCCTGAGCAGCACCTACCCAGCATGGGTCCTCTTGTAGGTGTACAGCCTGGAGAAGAGGCGGGCCAGCTCCAGCAGCATGGACACTCCACTGCCGTTGGAGTCGGCTCCATAGGACAGCCACTGTGCCACGGACAAAACACACGTTACCTTTACTGTCATCGCATCCCTGGCCGGGCTGTCAGGGTGTGTGTGCAGATCAGCTGGCCGGTGTGTTTACAGACACTGTCAACAAGTCACTGCTCCAGTCTGTGGTCCCCACATGTCTCAAAACGTCCTCCATCATTCTCATCCCCGAGAAGTCAAAAGCGACCTGCCTCAGCGACTACCGCCGAGTAGCACTCACCTCCATCGTCATGAAGTGCTTCGAGCGGTTAGTCAAATCATTCATCACCTCCCTCCCTCCCTGACTCACTGGACCCCCTGCAGTTTGCGTACAGGGCAAACAGGTCCACAGACAACGCCCTCACCTTTATTTAGTTCTGCATGTAGGTCTCTGCTCTCCTACTTGTGTTCCTCTTATACACTTACTTTTTATTCAATTTTTTTATTATTCAGATTTCCTACTCGTGTTTCTCTTATACTTTACTTTTTCTTATATTGCACTGTTGGAGGAGCCCAAGAAGAATTTCATTGCCAGCGACTGTTCTGTCATTGTTGTGCATATGACAAATAAAACCATCTTAAATCATACATTGTGACGTTATTTCGATTAGCTGCAGGGTTAAACGCTCCCTAATAACATGCATTAAACGCTCTTTCGTCACAGTAACAGTAGTATACTATACTAGTGCTACTATACTAGTGTATATTGTTTGGTGGGCATGTTGTGTACCGGAGCCACGCCGAACGCGTCGTAGTGAGCGACCAGGACGATGGTGGGCAGGTCTTCTCCTCCGACCCCGGCCAGCCGCCCCTGAGGGACAAGATGACACGTGTTAATAACTAGAGCTGTGGCACGTGGAGACGGCACCCTTGTTCCTCTCTCCTCTCCACCCACACAGCAAAACTCTGCAGTCTTGGTGTCAGAGCATTCTCCAGGGCAGCTCCCCGGCTCTGGAACTTCCTCCCCCGACATATCCGCGATTCCCAGTCCCTCACCGTCACCTCAATACCCATCTCTTCTCCTCTGCCTACTCCTGGACCACCCCACCCCATCGACATCGACAATGTATTATTATTACATCATGCTCTTCTCCAATAAAGTCTGAAAACATTGGCTTCAACATTGGAGCATAAAATAAAAGTTACACAGTAACCAGTGTATTTAAAAGCTTATCTAAAATGAGCCTTTTCTAGAAAACCAAGTGCTTGAGAACTTGTTCATATGCATGGCGTACATTAGAGCTAGCAGTAGCAGCGAACAGAAACAACGTTAAGTAAAGCTGCGGCCAGTCCATTTGCGTGCTTGCTGTGGGGGGCACTCCCAGGCATGTGTGAAAATCCTCAGTGGGCATCCTCTAATCCCCTGCACAATGACTAAACCCATTCATTCACTCTGGGTTTAAGTCCCTGCTCAGATCAACACACAATGCCCCCACACACTTTCTTTGTAATTGTCAACCACTTTTTTTAGTTTGAATAGACTGCCATTTTAATAACTCATCAAGGAAATGGATTCTGCTACCCCATTAATGTTCTCCACAGTAGTTGTTGGATGGCTTGGTTTAAAAAAAGCCCTGACTTGGTCCTTCCCAAACTAGTAACAGCATCAGGTGGGAACAGACTAGCATGAGGACTTTGTTTCTCACCTCCAGACTAGTGATGGCCCAGTCGCTGATGGCTTTGCTCTGGGCCCCGCTAGTCACCATCTGGAAGCCGTTGGCTGTGGCAGTATGCAGCAGCACTGGGTTGGATAAAATGAATGACAGTCAAAACCAGCATCCTGTTTCCTCTGGTCTCTGTGCTCGAAGATCTTAAACTACACCATACGGACTAGTGATCGACCGATATCGTATATTTGTGTTTTTTCCGGATATCGGTATCGGCCGATTTTTTTTTTCCATTATTTTCTTCGGCACGATTTACAGACAGTTCAATAAATGTTCCCTTTTTTTATTGAGACATTGTAACATTTGATATCATCATTAACTCATTTGTATGATACTAATTGAGGGAGGCTTAGCCTGGAAATCCAGACCCACATCTAGAAAACTGTAGGGTCTGGCAAAGAGTAATGAAAATGGCCCAACTCGAGGGGCCGCACCAAGCATGCATTTGAAAATATCAGAAGAATACAAGGGGTGACGTATCCGGACCAATGGAGCTAACCAATAGACAAGACTCTTGCCGCATCCAGTCGGTAAAACCGCAACGCTTTTGGCCCACCTATATTGATACATCGATGTGATTGATTAATGTTCTAGGCCAGGGGAGGCGCAGAATATACACGAGTATATTGCTCATTCCCAGAGTGACTCACTGAGCAAATTCAAATTGTGCTCTCGTGAGACCTCTGGATTTCCAGGGTATTATTGGCTCAAGAAAATCGGTATCGGCGTATCGGTTATCGGCTAAGGCTGATAAAAAATATCGGCATCGGCCCTAAAAAAATACATATTGGTCGATGCCTAATACACTCGTTTCGCCTAGAGACAAATACTTTGCTCTTCATTTCCAATTCATAAATTGCAAACATTAGCCAGCCTTTAACGAGAATGAGCACGATCCAAGACATCCATACCTTCTGCAGCGGTGGAGGACCCCTGGGTGGGGGAGGATGTCAGGGTCTGGGTGTAGATGGAAAGCAGTTCTTCGTCCTCCAGTGCAAAGTACACCGGGACGATGGTCTCTGTGGCCAGCATCTCTGGCTCCAGCTCCATGAACTGCTACAGTGGACCAAAGTGAGAGAGGGAGGTGTTAACTATGGCGGGATCATCACACAGCTCACATGTGTCAAGGTATTCTGCAATGCAAGCAGTGCTTCCTGCATGCGTTTATCATTCATATATGGAGTTCAATCATGTTGATGAAACATACTAGCACTGTTAGACCAGCTTCACTGTATAAATAAGTACCGTACACACTAAAGCACTTTCCCACGTTATCATTACTTTTACCGCTGACAATTAAAATAAGCAAGAACATAAGGAGTCCCAATAAATTGTGATTAAATTAACAAAAGCCAACCTACTACTACTACTCCTGCTACTAGAAATGTTTAAGAAAAAGTCGAGTGTGTGTTTGGATCAATGCACAGTGTTACAACTATTAAACGGGGATGGTGAAGGGCGTTATTACTTGTACTATGTCTTGAGGCATAGTAGACATGTTCTTGGGCAGGATTATCACCACAGCCCCAGCCGACTGGCGCAGGGCTTTCTGGTACTTCTCATACGAGAAGTCCACTAGCCGCATAATAACACAGCGACGACTGAGCACCTCTGCCTCCACAGAACGGGCCTCCGTGTTCAAGATGGCATTCCTGGTACCTAGTGGTAAACAAGTTTGAGACATCAGGTTAGTGTACAAAGATATGACAATACATGAACAAGTATCGTTATACAAATAAATTAAACATATTCCCTTTATATTGATGCATTCTTTTTTTAGCAACATTGGTACACAGTGTGAACAAAAATCAATATGACAACACTTGAGTATTAGACCCTGCATTTAGTGAACGCAAATGCCAGTGAACAGGATTGCATGTTTATATATGAATATTGTTTTCACCTTTTCAATCGTACTGGGTTTGCACGGGCCAATTAAAACCATTTCTACCTACACCAGTGGACACCCTTCATTATACTATGTGCATTATAGTAAGTAGTACATGCAAATGTTGTAATCGTGCCATCTCTATGTTTGTAACGTAATCGGTTTAAAGGGGGTATATTGTATTGGTTAATTTGAATGGAAATCGCGTTCAATTCCGAATCAATGAACTGTCCAATAAGGAAACAACAGCTAGCCAACCCAGCTACTGCGGCTAGGAGCTACGGCTAGCATGCGTGCTGTCATTGCGTTACCTTGACATTTACATTCAAGCGATTGGATTTAGAACCAACAGACGTTAATAACCCAGTATAATTAAACCTCCGTTTTATTTTCAGCGTATTCCCGACTTGACTTACCATAGGGCTGTCCCTGTAGGTCGTACTGCTGCATGCGATACACAGTGAATTCATGCGCTGCATCAGCTGGGAGCGGTGACACAAGAATCAGCACCGCAGGAATAAATACAATAAAAGTCAAGGGGAACGATGTTTTAAACATGTTGTCGAACACCTCGCTTGCTTCCTCAAACATCGTGGCGAATACGTTGAGCACCAAACTAGAGGAAAATGAAGAATTTTGGCTAGGCAGATGATAAGGAACTGGTAGCTATTGGAGCTAACCTACTTGCTAAGCAACTGCTACTCTCTCTCTGGCATGTGAGTTCTGAGCAGGCGAACAGCTCGGCTACCTCTCGTGTCACAGCGTGCCAAACGGAATTATAAACGTCTAAATGTCCAAGCTTAAAAATCGATGTGAATAAAAAAAACAACGATTAATAGTGTATTTAATTTTTTAACATTTGCAAAAATATATATATATTGGTGTTTAATAATAGAGGTCCTTCCGGAAAAAAATGTGACAGCTATTGTAGTTAAAGGTTTAAACTTAAGATGGCGCTATATATCCTTTTTGGATTGTTAAAGGTCTTAGATGATTTTGCAGTCGGATGTCCCTAGCTTATGGTACACATACAACAACCATTGACCACAGGGGTGCTTTCATAGGAGCTTACATTTGAAAATTGTGGATAATCGTATGCATCAGCATTATCTGTGTGTGTGTGTGTGTGTGTGTGTGTGTGTGTGTGTGTGTGTGTGTGTGTGTGTGTGTGTGTGTGTGTGTGTGTGTGTGTGTGTGTGTGTGTGTGTGTGTGTGTGTGTGTGTGCGGGTAAGTGTGTGTGTGCGTGTGTGTATATGTGTGTGTGTGATTGCAAGGGTGTGCGTGTCGGACTGAAAAATAAATAATATGGTAATCAGTATGTGCGCGTGTGTCTCTTTCTCTGTCCCTCTCAATCTGTCTGTCTTTCTCCCTGTCTCTGACTCTGTCTCTCTCTCCCTCCCTCTCTCAGTCTCTACTCACTCTCCCTCGAGGGCTGCTTTGCTAAATGGAAGATTAATGCTGATATGATGTCCTGCCATCCCACTTAATGGACTTTGGCATCATTATTTCCTGTTGTATGAGTAATACGGCTAAAGCAGATAGCCTGATGCCTGGTTATAGAGAAGCAATTTGGACTTCTACAACATCCCCACAAGAGCCTGCCTTACTCACTGGACAATCCAAACAATTTGGACCATGGCAACGTTCACAGATGTGTATTATTCTTACAAAGAGTAAATATTCACAAGGCGATATTCACATGGGGTTTACTGGTTACTGATGGTGTTTAAACAACTATGTCACATTGTTTAAATCCCCAATCCCCCCCCCCCCAAAAAAAGCACTGAGACGCTCGTCCTTGCTCTGTCGAACTGAAAACTGGTTCAGTGTTTTCACATGGGCGTCGGGTCTGAACGCCGTACGCTGGCGCCGCGCCTTTGCAGCATTCTGCTTCGTCATACGCTCCAGTTAGTCTTGGGCTCTGTAACATCAGAAGCATGCAGATGTACAGACACACATGCACACATGCACACACGTACACAATGCATCAGCTTGTTCACTGTGTCCCTGCTACTTTCCACTAGTCCTGGGAATGTCCCGACCCCGGGTGAGAGAAACACTTTCTTTACATGTGTGACCACACAAAAGGTGCAGTCAGCATGAGTGTGTATAGGGTCCTACGTGTTGGTAAGTACCAGGGATTAGCGACAGCTTACTGAGCAAGCGTTGAGGGCAAATTCTGTCTAGTATGTCTCGATGGGGCCCCATGCCTCCTTGCACTCTCATTCTCTCGGAGGATGCCGTCATTTCCACACCACACGGGCTGGTTGTTTTGACCGCAAGTCTCCCCGGAACGCTTAAGAAACCCAAAGCGGGGGGGGCGCTGGAATCACAGAGCACCGAAGGGGTATTGGTTAAAAAAACAAAACAAAAAGCTGAGTTTTTTCCATACTGTGGGCCCGAGAGCTGAGAGCTGTCCCTGATTACCGCTTACAGACACACACAGCTACCAGTTTTACAATGGGGGTCTGTCAGAAGCCAACGCTAACTCACTGCTTAACACACTTGCTTAAAGTAGACGGCTGTAATCCCCTCATTAATGAACACATGCTAAGGAAGCAGCTAAGTGGCTGTTAAATCACAGGGGGCTTGATGGGTGGGCCTTTTCTTGATGGGCCTGTGGATGGACGTGGACTGGGATGATGGCGCACTATGGTAAGACTGTCCAGTGTCCGGTCGTTGTGGTGCACAGACCTTGATGTGCGTATGTGTACACAAACATGCTGTTTACTTGTTTCCTTCTGCTTTGATTCACAGTGATGTGTGCCCACGGGACACATTGAGGTAACACAGGCTCGGCCATCTTAAGAACCAGACACATGGGCGTAATCTTTTATTAAGGCAGCGGGGGAAAACAAACAGAATGAGAACGGGCAAACGTAGCTTATGACAGCTGAACTGCAGCCAGTGCACAAGACAGTGGGCCAATTTGGTTGCGCGGGGCAACGGGTAGATAATGGATGACGAGGTCTCTTGGAGCCAGCCGTTCCATTAGGTTCCCCTAATGTGGTCAGAGAAGGTTGGTGTGGCTCATCCGCCTTCATAACCACTTTGGAAGCTGCTCAGTCATTCGGTCAGTCCGCTGGCCGTGGTCGCCCTGTTTTTTTGCCTTTCCTTCCTCCTCCCGTATTCACTGGGACTGCTGCTCCTTGACTTTGGTTACAGACTTCACATGTCTGACTCACGGCAGACGTGAATAGTACATTATGAATACTATCACTATCATAACAACGCAATGTTTTTCCAATTGGAATTAAATTTTTGCTTTCCAGTCCCCTTTTCCCACGCTTCCTGGGAACTGCCCTGAGTATGGCGGGATGATTCACTCCATAGTGCCTTGCTGTTTTACATTAGTTCACAGGTTTATTCCACAGAGCCAGTATGCCATGATTGCGTTTGAGTAACACCGACCAGTTGGCTTGTCCTTTGAGATTTGCTACCATTTTGTAATAAATTATTTCACATAGCCCTTAATAGCCTAATCTTATTTAGTTTGAATGTATCCTCTTTTAGTCAAGTTTTGTGCAATCAGCACCAAACTCTTTGAGAGCCAAGTTATGAAATTTGATCCATGTTATTGCAGTATGGAGCATTCTCGGAATATACCCTTGTGAAATGCAGAAGTTGCCCCAGTCAAGAATAAATGTTCAGTACAGTACAAAGGTGCATCCTGGAAGAAGGAGGTCAAGTAATTCATGAATGGAGACACTTGGTTCGGGAGGCGGGGCTTGTAATGCTGCAATCAACGAGCAGTGATAATGGGAACGGATGTTGTCAAACAACGCTTCCCTCTACCCCACTACACTGGGACACATGGTCACACCCACTTTGACGCACACATGGTACCGATGGAGAGAAACTGTATTTCACCATGTCACCAGGCGAGGCTCGCGCTGTAACTCATCGGCCGTGTCATGTCAGTGCCCGTGGGGGACGTAATTTATTCCGAAAACCATTTCCCGACTTAGAACTTATGTTAACAGTTTCAGTCAACACCCCCCCCAAACCCCCACCCACCTCCACGCCGTCCCATCATCCTCGCTGCTGCTGGTGGCGACCCTGACTCTCCCAGAGAGAGAGAGAGAGAGAGAGAGAGAGAGAGAGAGAGAGAGAGAGAGAGAGAGAGAGAAGAGAGAGAAGAGAGAGAGAGAGAGAGAGAGAGAGAGAGAGAGAGAGGAGAGAGAGAGGGGCCTTGTATTCCTCCCCCCCATCATGTTTGTCAGACGCCCCGGCTCGAGGAGTGATCACAATGACCGACTGTAACCGGACGGCCCGCTGTGACCTTTTCCATCACGTCTGCCCCCCCCCCTCCCCCCCTCCGCCTCCGCCACCTCCATCCCCCTCACCCATCCCCCTCACCCATCTCCGGCACGCCGAGCGGGAAGCTGGCTACTATGACAGCCTAATAAATACAAAAACAAATTGCAGCAGGTTGGAAGTATGCAGTGTGGGCCGGAGAGTTGTTAATGTAATGAACCGGGCCTCATGGAAACACAAGGCAATTAAACTCCCACGGTGCCTCCCTCTGCAGCAGACAGGGCCCCGCTGACGACCAGAGGCCCTCGGGGGAAAGAGAGGGAGAGAGAGGGACCAGAGAAAGATAGAGAGAGAGATTGAGACAGAGAGAGAGAGAGAGAGAGAGAGAGAGAGAGAGAGAGAGAGAGAGAGAGAGAGAGAGAGAGAGAGAGAGAGAGAGAGAAGAGAGAGAGAGAGAGAGAGAGAGAGAGAGAGAGAGAGAGAGAGAGAGAGAGAGAGAGAGAGAGAGAGAGAGAGAGAGAGAGAGAGAGAGAGAGAGAGAGAGAGAGAGAGAGAGAGAGAGAGAGAGAGAGAGAGAGAGAGAGAGAGAGAGAGAGAGAGAGAGAGAGAGAGAGAGAGAGAGAGAGAGAGATGAAGAGAGAGAGACGAAGAGAGAGAGAGAGAGAGAGAGAGTTAGGGAGAGAGAGAGTTAGGGAGAGAGAGCGCGAGAGAGAGAGAGAGAGAGAGAGAGAGAGAGAGAGAGAGAGCGAGCGACCGACCGACGCGCGCGAGAGAGAGAGAGAGAGAGAGAAGAGAGAGAGCGGAGAGAGAGAGAGAGCGAGCGAGAGACGCGAGAGAGAGAGAGAGAGAGAGAGAGAGAGAGAGAGAGAGAGAGAGAGAGAGAGAGAGAGAGAGAGCCTGCTGAAGGGGCGGAGGATGAAAGAGAGAATGGAGCCATTTAGCGGTCCCCCTGGCGTAGGAAGTGTGCTGACTAAGATTGAGCCTAAACGCCAATTAGTCATGAGGCCACCTTGTCCCGGGGTCACGGCGGGCGCGCACCGCCATCACTCAGCCTCCACGCCGTTTGTTTTGCTTGTTTTGCTGCCCTGATTGGACTGATTATTGACTGATCACCAATCAGGTTTAGGCCAAACTTTTGATGTGAATCAGACGGCCGAGTGAACAGGTGGTTTAGTGTGTTTGGTGATTGCCGATTTGGTGTACCATAGATTGCTGGATATACTTTGATTCCCTTTGCCTTACTAACTCTCTTACTCTTCAAGCTACTTCAACAGCTATTCATCTCAAGGTTGAACAGTACATGCAGCACATAGTTATATTTGCCTCCAAATGTGTTCCGTTTCCAAAGCTGGAGACCTAAGTCGGACACTGAATATCCCAACCGTCCGAATTAAGGGATGCACCGAATTTTCAGCCGAAAATGGTCTAAAGCGCATTTTAGGTTTCGGGCCGAAATACTTTTATCATCGAAACAACAGGGCCGAAACAGAAATTTGTTATGACGCAAACAAAAAGCGAGGCCAGCCCACGCTTGTCTGGATAAGCGCCAATATGTTTGCGGTGTGGACGTTTTTCAATGTTTCTGAGAAAGACCCACGTATAACGATTTGCAAAAATTGCAATGCCTTGATTTTAATGAAGTTAGTACACAGTCATAGCCATAAATGCAATGGCACTAGGGGTGCCGCGGTGTGGACATTTTCACACCGCGTAATACACCGGTATTACCGAGTGTAAACGGTATAAACTTTGAAACTAGGTCAACCGCCATCTTCTCCGTCAACTCTCCTCTCACACTCGGTGACAGTGTCTGGCAGCGCGCCAATTCTCGGTGAAAGCGTCTTTCTTATAACGTTCTATATATAATAGTAAAATAATTGTATATATAATATCACTCTGTGCGCCTCCGGATGGCCGTAGCGCCATCAATAAAACAAAAAAAAAAAAGCAACCCTAAATGGGAGGCCTACTAATAATTGGCATAATAATTTCTTTCAGTGTTTCGCTTTTCGGCCTTGGTTTCCTCGTTTTCGGTTTTCGGTTTCGGTAAAGAATTTTCATTTCGGTGCATCCCTAGTCCGAACGCAACATCAGGACACCAAATAAAACGTGCAATGGCAGTCTCTTCCAATCAGGGTGGCCTGAACACCAGACTTTGGCCACATCTGTTGTGTAATTGGCCTGGCTGCTGGGAGCTTGAGGCCCCTGAGTTGGGTAGAGTGTAAGAGGCTTTGGTGTGTTCCGTCCAGCCCACCAATGAAGGCCTATGATGGTCTGCCAAGCTCCCACCTCAGCAGTTTCCATGGTTTGTCCTAAGCTAGCATTAACGTATTCAGCCTGGTCTGCATGGGCCCACATGTATTCCTGTAATATTCCCTTTCACTCTGTATTTTACCCATGGATTGATTGTTTGTTATGAATGTAAATAATGGCTGGCTATGGACAGATTCAGAGAATACATCAAAGGAGGAATAGAAGAGAAGGCGAATGATTGCACCTCCAGGAAGTAATCTGGACCAAAGCAGGGAGTGGGAGGGGAATGGTTTCCTTCTGCTTCTGTTTGGGCTTGCGCTGAGATTTAGATGGAATTAAATTGACTTTTGGCACAAGATCATCCCTTTTTTTCTTAATTCAGAGTTATCTGATACACCACACTCTCTGTCTCTATCTTTGTCTCTCTGTCCCACTCTCTCTCTCTTTCTCTCTGTCTCTGTCTATGTCTCTCCCCCTCTATCCCACTCTCTCTCTGTCTCTCTGAGTCTCTACATCTGTCCTCTCTCCCACTCTCTCTCTTTGTTTCTCTCTGTCTCTGTCTAAGCCCCTCTCTCCCACTCTCTCTCTGTTTCTTTTCTCTCCGTCGCTTCTGTCTATGTCTCTGTCTCTGTCCCTCTCTCAGACTCGCTCTCTGTTTCTCTCTGTCTCTCTCTCCCACTCTCTCTCTCTCTCGGTTCCTCTCTGTCTCTGTCTTTATCTCCCACGCTTTCTCTGAGTGTCTCTCTACCTCTCTCCACCTCCGGGCTCTCTGCATGGACCGGCTTGTCAATCGAGTTACTTTCATTGCTGTCACCCCTGGGTGGTTGAGGTTGATCTCCCCGCGCCAAAAAACACACCAAACATCTGCCGAGCACACTTTGATTGACTCGACAAAAGCAGCGTGCAGTGAGGAGGCTTCTCTGCCGCTTGGCATCGTCCACCGCATTGGAGGCGCTCCTATAGTCCTCTAGAGTTCACCTAGGGCTGATCACTCTTTTGGCTTTGGATGCTCGCGCGAGATCCCAAAGATATCTTTCCCTCTCGAAAGCCTCACACAAGGGACTGTTCCAACGTGCACACAGGAAGGAGAAGGAAATGAGGTATCTGGTGCGGCTGGTGTTAACGGTTTAAACACCAACCACACCAGGGTGCACACGCTTTTGTGAAGATGCGATGTGAACCAGAATAAGAAGGTGTGCTACCGTATCGTGGGGTTGGACCATTCGTTCATACTGGCATGAGCGGATGTCAAAAGGAAACAAAAAAAAAACCACACACAAAATAGATGATCTGCACATGCTTCACACCCATTCATTTATGTCTCATAGATAAGACATGATAGTCTATAGGTAATATGGCACAGGTGCGTCACAACGTATAAATCATTCAAGACCAGTTATGTCACATGCGCTCTCTTACGACGTGGACGACGGACATTCTCAGAGTACAATAAGGGTGTGAGACAGGGACGTTCTCTTCTTCTTATGGCTGAATCCCAGATTAGCCTCTGATGCGAGCCTGAGTCGGGGCCCACTTCATCATCCCGGACCTGGGTCCATCACCATACCCACCACCAGCAGAGGGATGGTGCTGTGATGGGGGTAGGCTGGGGATGGGGGCGCAAGGGGTGGCTGTGAGGGCAAGGGGTGTATTCCTGCAATATGGAGGCCATCTCATGCAGCATTGCAGCAGGAGTCCCATGGGCACTCGGAGGGAAACTTTAAATTCAGTGCAATGCGGTGTCAAGTGTTAGACAATCTGACCGTCCGCGGTACCACTTTTAGATCCAGATACATGTGACGACTGTGGTCAATGTTAGTGTTGCACTAATGATTATGGATAAACAGCAGGGTACACACTGTAACTTCTACAAAGTACAATTTGAATAGACAGGGGAATTCATCCAGTTTTTCGTATCCAAGTAAACCAAGTTCATGTTGTTGAATATCGTTGCCATAGAGATACAGTTACATGGATTCACAGAGCTTCAACTCGATGCCCGTGCATGCATAACACAAATATATTCCTATTAGGCCATGGAGAAGAATAAACAGAAGACTAAAATGAACAGCTCATCCGCAGCGTGATTCATTTGTATTATGGCATAAAAGCCCCTATTTCCAAAAGTTACCTTAATTACCGTGTCTGCTTTCACAGGATAATCTCATCTCATCGCGGAAGGCTCTCGGGCAGCGAGTACGGGAGGGACAGGAATAAGTGTCAGATTGCTGGTACTTTCTGTCGTCATGCCCGCTGTCTGTCGGTCTGTCAGGTCTGCCTTGCCCGTCTTAACAGCATTTCGACCTCTCTGACCATGCTCAGTTTATCTTCTGAGACTTTGCAGCCTCAAGAATTACTCTTACATGGCAGCAAATACGTGAGCTCAACGAATAAATTAGGACGTGGATTGATGATAAACAGTTCATAAGGAGGTGCCCATTGTTCTAAGCCACTTATATCTTGAAAACATCATGAAACAAATGAGACTCACTTGGTTGAATTCAACTCATACAATTAACTCATGTAACCCTAAACAACCAGCATACCACAATGAAATTTGAAGCAGTATGTTGGATGACATCTCTCCCGTATAGTTCCCAAACCATTAACCTGCCCTTGTCTACCACGTTTCATTCAAGATAATGCCAAAAGCAATAACAGTTCACACGATGTTACCGACGTCCAGCAGTGTCTTTTTAGGTAATTCATCTGTGGAGACCGCTGATACTTCGCAGAGGCTGGATCAGTTAAGACACTATGTGATGAATGCATTGGACAAAACTGTCATGATTATTGGATCTGAACATAAGAACGTTGTGACATCTTCTCCAAGCAATCAAAGTAGTGATGAGCCGCTTGCTCACACAGGACGTGATGTACCATGAAGAAATCAAACTTCAAAAGCATCGTAAGCGTGACCTTTCGGCATAAAAAAACCTGAAACCAATTGTGATGATCTTTTTTATTCATTTGCTTTTGCTCCTCAAAACATTTACCGCAACAGTGTTTTATTCGATCACAAGTTTTGTTTAGTGTATGCTAAGTTATAGGATTCATGTGTCACTGATGTTAAATTATTCAGAAGGTTGTTAAACATAAATAATTCTAATATATATCGAGAATAATCAGAAATTGTTCTTCTGTTGTCTTTGTGCGTGCTTGGTGTGATCTGGTGCAACTGCT
This sequence comes from Melanogrammus aeglefinus, assembly GCA_900291075.1. NCBI lineage: Eukaryota > Metazoa > Chordata > Actinopteri > Gadiformes > Gadidae > Melanogrammus > Melanogrammus aeglefinus. Next base: position 231,124 of record OLKM01000744.1, read on the forward strand.
CTTTGATGCACTACTGAAGTGTGTGTTTTAGCTCGTTTTCTGTTT
>OLKM01000745.1:0-20000 GCA_900291075.1 Melanogrammus aeglefinus
GTGCGTTGCGACATTCCTTGTGGTTACCAGACCCGCCAGGTCAGGGTCCGGTACAGGCCCGGTGTGTGGTGTGTGTGTGTTGTGTGTGTGTGTGTGTGTGTGTGTGTGTGTGTTGTGATGTCCTGTGTGTGTGTGTGTTGTGTGTGTGGGTCTGATGTGTGTGTGTGTGTGTGGAGTGTGTGCTGTATGTGCTACGTGTGGTTTGTTTTACAGTGAGCTTGTTTTGGTCCCGGTCTGCTGTTGTAAGCTCTCGCTCTCACACTCTCTGTCTCTCTCTCTCCTCTCTCTCTATCTCTCTACCCCCTCTCCTCTCTCCACCCCCCCTCCCCCCCCCCTGCTCTCCCACCCCTCTCTCTCTCTCTCTCTCTCTCTCTCTCTCTCTCTCTCTCTCTTTCTCTCTCTCTCTCTCTCTCTCTCTCTCTCTCTCTCTCTCTCTCTCTCCCTCTCTCTCTCTCTCCCTCTCATGCTCTTTCTCTCTCTCTCTCTCTCTCTCTCTCTCTCTCTCTCTCTCTCTCTCTCTCTCTCTCTCTCTCTCTCTCTCTCTCTCTCTCTCTCTCTCTCTCTCTCTCTCTCTCTCTCTCTCTCTCTCTCTCTCTCTCTATCTCCCCCCCTCTCTACCTGCTTCCTCTCTCTCTCTCTCTCTCTCTCTCTCTCTCTCTCTCTCTCTCTCTCTCTCTCCCCCTCCTCTGCCTCTATATTAGGAGTTAGCTCAGAGTCTGGCCTCCAACGCACAAGGAGCAGTGAACCAAGTCTGAAAGAGAAGGTGGAGAGTGAGGGGAGCCTCTACACCCTGAACTCTGACCTCTGGATGTGTCTGAACCCCCCCCCCCCAAGACTAAAGACCAGACCCTAGCCCCTCCCTCCTCCACCAAACTGTTGTCTATCCAATTAGACCGACTAAACATCAGACCCCCCCCCTCTAGGACACCAAGACCTGACCCACAAGACCTGACCCACGAGACCTGACCCACGAGACCTGACCCACGAGACCTGACCCACAAGACCTGACCCACAAGACCTGACCCACAAGACCTGACCCACAAGACCTGACCCACAAGACCTGACCCACAAGACCCACAAGACCTGACCCACAAGACTAACAAGACCTGACCCACAAGACCTGACCCCCGAGACCTGACCCACAAGACCTGACCCACAAGACTAACAAGACCTGACCCACAAGACCTGACCCCCGAGACCTGACCCACAAGATCTGACCCACAAGACCCAAAAGACCTGACCCACGAGACTAACAAGACCTGACCCACAAGACCTGACCCACGAGACCTGACCCACGAGACTAACAAGACCTGACCCACAAGACCTGACCCCCGAGACCTGACCCACAAGATCTGACCCACAAGACCCAAAAGACCTGACCCACGAGACTAACAAGACCTGACCCACAAGACCTGACCCACAAGACCTGACCCACAAGACCTGACCCACAAGACCCACAAGACCTGACCCACGAGACCTGACCCACAAGACCTGACCCACAAGACCTAACCCACAGACCTGACCCACAAGACCCACAAGACCTGACCCACAAGACCTGACCCACAAGACCTGACCCACAAGACCTGACCCACAAGACCTGACCCACAAGACTAACAAGACCTGACCCACAAGACCCACAAGACCTGACCCACAAGACTAACAAGACCTGACCCACAAGATCCACAAGACCTGACCCACAAGACTAACAAGACCTGACCCACAAGACCCACAAGACCTGACCCACAAGACCTGACCCACAAGACTAACAAGACCTGACCCACAAGACCTGACCCACGAGACCTGACCCACGAGACCCACAAGACCTGACCCCCGAGACGTGGTCCTGGGAAACTCCAGAGGACCCTTCAGGCAGGGCTGCTTTAAGACAACACCCTCGGAGAGAGAAACCCAACCCCGGTCCCAGCGCCAGGCTCAGCCGGGTTTTCTCTCTGACCCGGGGGCCGCATCTATCCCATAATAAGGAGTGTTTGTTTTCTATTAAGCGGAAGAACGCTATCATCCGTTTAAGAGCCACACCCTGAGTCGTCTGGCTCCTAATTATTATATTCACTAACCTGCACTTAGCTGAGTGCTCCTATTGTCGAGGCAGAGCGCCGCCAGAGCCCAGAGCCCAGAGCCCAGAGCCCAGAGCCCAGAGCCCAGAGCCCAGAGCCCAGAGCCCAGAGCCCAGCCGGGCTCAGGGGCCGGGCTCTGGGCTCTAGGAGTGGTTCTACTGCGAGGTGGAGCTGGTAACCTGAAGGGGGCTAGTCTGGGGAGCAGCTGCTCCTCTCCTACTCTCCTCCTCCTCCTCTCCTCCTCCTCTTCCTCTTCTCCTCCTCTCCTCCTACTCTTCTCCTCCTCTCCTCTTCCTCCTCCTCCTCCTCTCCTCTCCATCCTCTCCTCCACCTCCTCCTCCTCTCCTCCTCCTCTCTGTTAAACTCTCCCACTGCTCTCTCCCCGTCTCTCTCCTCAATTCAGACCTCAAGCTGTTTCATCAGCTCCCCCCCCCCCCCCAAGTTTAGCACAACAACTACTGAACCCGGTGCAGCCGTTACCACGGCAACCTGGAGAAACATTGACCGACCGCAGGGCAATAAAAAAGTGCCGTCGGCCAATCGGTGCGCCTCGTTGTGGCAGGCTCCCGGACACCTGCCCGGGCTTCCTCTCGTAACCCGACCCACCGGGAGATAGCATCTCCCGCCCACTCGCTGTCCCCCCCGCCGCCCCAGACCAACCTCCAGACCTCAGACTGAGACCTAGACCAGCTCTTTGTAAGAGGGACAGCACGATGTCTCTGTGGGCACAGTAAGGATGTTCATTGAACCAAGGGCCGAGCTATCTAACTATCTAACTAACCATCACTAGGTTAACCCGTTCCCTGTATTGATATAAAGGTGCACCCCAAGAGGCCACGGTCCTGCTCTCGACACACACCCTGCCCGTCTAGGTACTGATTATAGGAGGTATTAAACTACAGATGAATGAATAACCCGACACACACACTACACACCTTCATAGTCCCAGTGACCACCTGGAGGAGGGGGGAGGGGAGGAGGAGGAGAGGAGAGGAGAGGAGGAGGAGGAGGAGAGGAGGGAGGAGGGGGAGGAGAAGGAGGAGGGGAAGGAGGAGAGGAAGGAGGAGGAGGAGGAGGGGGGAGGAGGAAGGGAGAGGAGGAGGGGGAGGAGGAGGAGGAGGAGGGGTGGGGAGGGGAGCAGAGCTAACACGCAGGTGTTTTGACGGGGATCTGGCTGGTATGTGAACCCCCTCACCCCCCTCACCTCCTCACCCCCTTACTTCCTCATCCCCACACCCCCTCCTCTCTTCGACCAGGGACGGTGTTGAGGGCTGGGAGGCCCCCCCCATAAATCACTCCTCCACCTCTCACACCACCACCACACCGAGCACCTGTGGTTCCCACTGGGAGCCCGGTGGAGACTGGTTTCGTACTGGTCTCTGTCTGAACACGTTGGGGGCGGGGGGACAGACAGGACGCGCTCCAGCCTCTGAGGTATTTTTAGGTTGGAGGAGTTCTTTTGACCCATTTGTGAATGTAGTCCACCACTCTGAGAGGAAAGTGTGTCTTCTCCCTGCCAGCGTTCCTCCAGTCGCTCCCTTTATGCACGGCGAGCAGGCAGGAAGCGTCCCGGGTTTACACAACACGTCGCTGTTGGCTGAGTGTGTTCTGCTGGGGGCCTGGCCCACCGCGTGCACCCTGCTGGTCCGGCCATGTTTAGTCCTTGCTTTATCTCCCTGCTGTGTTTGGGTGCCGAGGCCACACAGCGACCGCTGAAACAACAACGCTCTGTGGGGAGATGGGCACCACGGCCCATTACCTGGGAACTGTTCTCCTAACCAAGACCCCCTCCTCCCTCCCTAAGCCCTCCACCTCTCACCCTAACTCCCCTAACCCTTACCTCTACTCCCCTAACCCTCCCCCTTCTCCCCTAACCCTCCCCCTTCTCCCCTAACCCTCCCCCTTGCTCAGTGGTTCAGCAGCAGCCTTTATAGTTAGCATAGTTCCACGTGCGAGACGTTTAAGACGCCCACTCCTTCCTGCTGAAGGACCACACGGCCACACGGACCAGGTCTACTCCTCACTCTCCTGTGGGTCTGTGGGTCTGTGTGTCTGTCCAGTGGAGCATCAGGCCAGCTGGGCATCACGCTAATGCCCCAGATAAGCTCTCTGTTTGAGGCTAGGTCGCTGTGTTGTCCCCCTGGGGCTCAGGGCTGGATGACCAGGTCAACATGACAATGTCCTCTCTCTCCTCCTCCATCTCCACCCCTCTCCCAGTGGACATGCTTTTCTTTAGTTGCTTTTACTTCGTCTCTTTCATCCACCCCCCCTCACCTCCACCCACCCTGATTCTCCCTGGATGTAGTAATGTCCCCCCTTCCCAGAGGCCTTTCATACACTCTCCTCTCTGCTTCTGTCTGCTGCACTCTCCTCTCTTCAACCTGTTCTATTTGGGTCTCTTCTCCCTCTCCCCTCTCACCTCCTCTCTCCCCTCTCCCCTCCCCTCTCCCCTCTCCCCTCTCCTCTCCTCTCTTCAACCTGTTCTATTTGGGTCTTTTCTCCCTCTCCCCTCTCCTCTCTCCCTCTCCCCTCTCACCCCTCTCCCCTCTCCTCTCTCCTCTCTCCCCTCTCCTCTCACCCCCTCTCCTCTCTCCCTCTCCCCTCTCACCCCTCTCCCCTCTCCTCTCTCCTCTCTCCCCTCTCCTCTCTTCAACCTGTTCTATTTGGGTCTCTACTCCCTCTCCTCTCTCCCAGCCTTAATATTTGGGTCTCCATCTCCGTCTCCATCTCCGTTCCTGTCTCTTATCGTTCTGACATTCTCTCCGGCTCTCTCTTCTGTCTGGCTCTTTATTGTCTGTCTCCCCCCGTCTCCCTCAATCTGTGAACCATTTCTGTTCCACTGAGCACCAGTCCAATAACTCTCATATTCCAAAACTGGTTTGAGATCCCACCAGCGCCCGAGGCTAGTGCAACACAGCCACAGCCTTGATGGATTTCACAAGAGAAAGATTCAATTTTGAGGATGGGTAAGATGTTAGCCTCTTCCCAATGCGGGCCGGATTCCCTTTGAGGGGGTGCTCTGGGTGGGGGGATTGTGTTTCTGACGGGGGCTCTGCCGGAGACGGGGACTTCCAGTCATCCGAGAGCGGGAATCATGTCGTGAACAAGGCCTTGTTTTGTTCTGCTTTCAACGACAATCACTGGGAGAAAGAGTTAACCGGCCTGCTGCCCTCAACCCCCTGAACAACCCCCCCACCCCACCCCAACCCCAGGGTGCTGCGTGTTGTGTTCAAGACGGGGCAGAACACTGAAGTTAGGCAGCAGCCACTCGGCTTGAAGTCTTGGAATGGTGTACACGCATCAGGAGTTTTAGGATGAGGCGGTGAATATGTAGAGTGAAACTGAAAGGAGGAACATACCGGTTTGTACACGTACAGAAAGACGAGCTCCTGGGAGATGGCATGCTATCCATATCACAAGCCTGCTGGATTACAGGTCTGGGAGCAGGCCAGCTTCCTGCGTATTGTGCTCATTGTGTGGGGATGAAAACCATCTCTGAGACAACGCAGAGAGAGACACATAATGAGCTGATTACAGGTTGGTTCACCTCCATGATAAACTCTGTGATTTCTCTGGGTGGTTCTTGGTAGGGTCTGGTCCTGGGTAGGTCTGGTCCTGGTAGGGTAGGGTCTGGTCCTGGGTAGGTCTGGTCCTGGTAGGGTAGGGTCTGGGTCCTGGTAGGGTAAGGTCTGGTCCTGGGTAGGTCTGGTTGGTAGGGTCTGGTCCTGGGGGTAGGTCTGGGTGGCCTGGATAGTGTCTGGTCCTGGGTAGGTCTGGTCCTGGGTAGGTCTGGTATAGTGTCTGGTCCTGGGTAGGTCTGGTCCTGGTAGGGTAGGGTCTGGTCCTGGGTAGGTCTGGGTCCTGGTAGGGTAGGGTCTGGTCCTGGGTAGGTCTGGTTCCTGGTAGGGTAGGGTCTGGTCCTGGGTAGGTCTGGGTCCTGGTAGGGTAGGGTCTGGTCCTGGGTAGGTCTGGGTCCTGGTAGGGTAGGGTCTGGTCCTGGGTAGGTCTGGGTCCTGGTAGGGTCTGGTCCTGGGTAGGTCTGGTAGGGTAGGGTCTGGTCTCCAGGGTTTGCTCTCCTGGTAGATGTGGGAGCGGGCAGGAAGCAGATCAGCAGTATCGGTGGCAGCAGCAGGGGGGTTCGGTCCTCCTCCTCCGGGGGGAGCAGCGCTCCTCCTCTCTTTGAAGTGCGGCCCAGAGTGATTCTGGATGGCTCCCCGTCCCTGGCCCGCTGCCAGCCGAGGGGATAAAGACCGTGTGCCTCTTTTATAAGTTACTAAACCAACCCCAGCTCCCGGCGGGCCTCTGTCTGCTCCCTTTGTTGGAGAACGAAGAGGCCAACCTGAAAGTCATGAGCAATAATAATAAAACAGAATCGTGTAATATCTACTGGACTGATTGTCGGTGTAAACTTTATGGAGGGATCTATGAAGCGAAAGAGAAAGAGAGTGTCTCCAAGGTCTGATGATTATCTGAGCGTAGACGGTCGTTTCAGTTTGGCGTCGGTGTAAAGACTTCGGGCTCCGCTGAGAACCGGCTCTAGAATAAAGTTGGCTTCACACAAGCCACCGGGGTTTACCTGCCTTATCAGGTGTGGAACAATGACACTTGGTAAGGTCAAAGGTCACTGACGCCATAGCGGCAATAACTCGGCCCTGACTGTATCCTGCGTAATATTTATATCAGAACATTGATTCATTGTAGTGAATTCCACGGTCATTCACTGCATAGCTCGGCCACTGAGACAAGCCGACTCTGCTACTGATTAAAATAACATAAACACTTGGCCTGACATTTTGTTTGACGTATTTACAAGATCTCAGGGCTCTTTTACAGCGTTGTGGTATTCTTTGGGGTTTTTTCGATGCCAGACTCTGGAAAATACTTTCCCTGGGAGCCGCTCTACCGTGCAGAGCCATCGATGGGAATGGGGCCGAGTTCTGCTGCTGACCCTCAGACCAGATGACCAGGGAGGGCCTGGACCCCTGAGGAGAACATAGCCAGAGCCCTGAGGAGAACATAGCCAGAGCCCTGAGGAGCACATAGCCAGAGCCCTGAGGAGAACATAGCCAGAGCCCTGAGGAGCACATAGCCAGAGCCCTGAGGAGAACATAGCCAGAGCCCTGAGGAGCACATAGCCAGAGCCCAGAGGAGAACATAGCCAGAGCCCTGAGAGAGAACAATAGCCAGAGCCCTGAGGAGAACATAGCCAGAGCCCTGAGGAGCACATAGCCAGAGCCCTGAGGAGAACATAGCCAGAGCCCTGAGGAGCACATAGCCAGAGCCCTGAGGAGCACATAGCCAGAGCCCAGAGGAGAACATAGCCAGAGCCCTGAGGAGAACATAGCCAGAGCCCTGAGGAGCACATAGCCAGAGCCCTGAGGAGCACATAGCCAGAGCCCTGAGGAGCACATAGCCAGAGCCCTGAGGAGAACATAGCCAGAGCCCTGAGGAGCACATAGCCAGAGCCCTGAGGAGCACATAGCCAGAGCCCAGAGGAGAACATAGCCAGAGCCCTGAGGAGAACATAGCCAGAGCCCTGAGGAGCACATAGCCAGAGCGCTGAGGAGCACATAGCCAGAGCCCAGAGGAGAACATAGCCAGAGCCCTGAGGAGCACATAGCCAGAGCCCTGCTCCCAGAGAGGAGCACATAGCCAGAGCCCTGCTCCCAGAGAGGAGCACATAGCCAGAGCCCTGAGGAGCACATAGCCAGAGCCCTGCTCCCAGAGAGGAGCACATAGCCAGAGCCCTGCTCCAAGAGGAGCACAGCGGCCCCGCGTGGCTCCCAGTTCAGACCAGCTTCCCCTGTGAGGATCAAACTGGGGGCTGCGTATCCTGTCTTTCATTAACCGCCCAGGCTCCGCCCCGGCCTCACAGCACAGCGGGCCAGCCCGCCGCCGCCTGCTGTAGAAAGTGTCTTCACCGCACGAGGCCCCGCTGGTAATGAGGCCCCTCCGTCCACATTACAGCCTTCCTGTAAAGCTCTGAGGGTTTTTACGAGAGCGTTGTACAGGTCGTTTAAAGTCAATTGGATCCCGCCAGCGGGGAGAGGGTAATGGTGGAGCAGCAAGTACCGCCAGGAGGCTCTGAGGAGATCTACCGGAGAGATCTATCCCCCCCCCCCCCCCCCCCCCCCCCGGGATCCACACCACGAGACCTGTCAATCACACCGCCAGAGATCGGGTGTCTGGCAGTTATAGAATCATACTTTCAGAGTAATAACGTAAACTATGTCTACAGTCATAGTAATTATTTAAACTACTTCTACAGCCAGAGTAATGATTTAAACTACTTCCACGGTCAGAGTAATGATGTGAACTACTTTTACAGTCAGAGAAATTATTTAAACTACTTCCCCAGTCATAGTAACGATTTAAATCACTCATACGTTGAGAGTAATGATGTAAACTATTTCTACTTTCATAGTAATGATTTAACTACCTGTACCTTCAGAAGTAGTGGGTAATACTTGGTGATATAAAGCACACCTAACACACGGTATGAGGGATGGATTCCTGAGCTGAGAGCTGGTTGGCTGGTGCTCAGTCCAGATCTTTCCCAGCATGCCCTCATGGCGACACAATAACTCCTGACTCCAAACTTTCTTCTGAAATGTGGTTGCCAGGTTGCCTGCCCGCCAAAAGCAGTCCTCATAACAAGCAGAGCTTTTGTTGGGGGATCAGCACAAAACAGGGGGGGGGGGGGGGTTGGGATTCAGGAGCGTCGGGGCTGCAACACATCAGGCTGCTGGGAACCAGCTAGCTCTAGCTAGCGTTCTCATGCTAGCTCCTCCTACATCCCAGCTCCTCATCAGCTAGGGGACACAATACCTCCTAGTGCCTCATTAGCTAGGAGACACAATACCTCCTAGCACCTAGCTCCTCATCAGCTAGGGGACACAATACCTCCTAGCGCCTCATTAGCTAGGAGACACAATACCTCCTAGCACCTAGCTCCTCATCAGCTAGGGGACACAATACCTCCTAGCGCCTCATTAGCTAGGAGACACAATACCTCCTAGCACCTAGCTCCTCATCAGCTAGGGGACACAATACCTCCTAGCGCCTCATTAGCTAGGAGACACAATACCTCCTAGCACCTAGCTCCTCATCAGCTAGGAGACATAGTACCTCCTAGCTCCACATCTGCTAGGAGACACGATACCTCCCAGCTCCCATAGCTGCAGCCCGTGGGGCGGGGCCAGTTGTTTGCCAGCCAATCAGAGCCAGAGGTCGGAGCCATCAGAGCCAGCAGGGGGTTCTTAAGGGAGTTGTTTGGTGCGGGGTGGTTGCCATGGCAGCAGGTTGACTGAGGGAGTTGAACCCGTGAGGCCCAACGTTTTTTACGGCCCTTTAATTTGCGAGCGCTGTTCCGGGTCAGGGTTAGGGTTAGGGTTAGGGCTCCTCCTCTCTCCTCGCTTCTCCTCCTCTCTCTCTGAGTTCCTCCTTTCTCTCCTCGCTCTCCACCTCCTCACTCCTCCTCGATTCTCTTCCTCCGCCTCCTCCTCCTCTCCTTGGCCCCCGGGCCCCGGTGAGGGCCTCACCCGGGTGTGAAGGGCCCTTCAGTATTCATTACTCCAGGGTTTAGGGCCCTGTGTTTGGTCTGGGGGGGGCGGCCTGTTTACATAGGATGACCTCTGGGCAGCTAGTGGTGTGTTCAGCGTGTTGTTAGCGTGTTCTGACAGAGTTTCTGAGTGCTTTACATTTAAATAAAGGGCTTTTAGCAGACGCTTTTATCCAGAGTGACTCACAATAAGGACATTTGTCAGAGGAAAGAGAAACAACAGTATATCGCTGTCGGCGCAGTGAGGATGTTCATAGAACCAACACTAACAATTGTTCGGTTTTGTTTTTTCAGCGTGGTCTTGGCATGTTTTAAGAGCGTATCAGTGTGTTCTTAACGTGGTTAACGGTGTTTCACTGTGTTGTCAGCGTGTTCTTAGCATGTTCTAACAGTGTGTTTCCAGGGTGTCTTCCGTGTTTTCTAGGATATTGGGTGTGTTTTCAGAAGGTTGGAGGGGAATGTAGTGAGATGTATCAGAGAGCTGACACATGGGAATAAGGCGGCTTAATCAGCGGCATCTGCAGGCTGTTTTCACAGGATCACCCCCGCCACAGCCAAGCGGCCGGGATTACAGCGATAAAACAGGCATTATGTTTATCTGGACTCCAATCTTAATCTACTGCCGCACAGCCAGCCGTGTTATGAGGGCTGATCCACCCGGCTGGCTGTGTGCTGGCTGTGTGGGCTGGCTGTGTGGGCTGGCTGTGTGGGCTGGCTGTGTGGGCTGGCTATTTGTTTGGGTTGTAGTGGACCACAACGGATCAGGGGAACCCGGGATCGGAACCTGGTTCTGCTTCCTGGAGGGTCCTACTAGTGGTGTAGGGAGGACGAGGACCTGTCTGTGGGGAACCTGTCTGTTGGGACCTGTCTGTGGGGAACCTGTCTGTAGAGACCTGTCTGTTCGGACCTGTCTGTGGGGAACCTGTCTGTAGAGACCTGTCTTTCTGCCTCAGGACAATAGAGATCAGGAGGTGTCTGATCACGGGGGATTTAAAGTCTCTCTCTGTAGCCCCCAAACAGAGGGGGGTCCTTTATCTCTGGGTCAACACCAGCACCCTACAGACCCTGGTATAGCACCAGCACCCAGGACCAGCTGACTGAGGTATTGCCACGCCGCGGTGCGTCTGCCTTCAGAGTACCGCAGGCCGAGTCACTCCCATCTGCCTGCTCCCAGCGAGCGCTCTGCAGAGCTGGGATCGTTCCATTGTTTGGGGATGAATGATGGGTTTAGGAGCAGACGGATTACGTGGTTTATGTTTTTCTAAACGTTTTATGTTCTTTGAAAGGTGTAGCACAGTGGCTGACCTCGGAGAACCGTAGTTCGGTTCAGGAACACCGGGGAATGAAATCACAACATCAACAGTGGAACAATAGCCGGGCTGTGTCTCCGTGGCTGAGGTGTGAACCCTGCTCTTCCAGTCTGACACCGGGCTCTGAGGCCGTGCAGGCCGCTGTCAGGGGGTCGGCGTCCTCGGCCGTTAAACGTCTCGTTTCGCGTCCCCCCATCAGGAGCTGAGCCATGGGTTAACTAGTCCACCGTCGCCCCCTCAGACCCAGTAAATGGTTAAATAGACTCCATTTAAACAGCGCTGTTATAACCAGTGGCCACTCAGAGCGCTTTACAATATTGCCTAATATTGCCTATAATATTCACCCATTCACACCCCAACGGCGGTGTCAGCCACGCAGGGCGACAGCCTGCTCGTCAGGAGCAGTCAGGGTGAGGTGCCTTGCTCAGGGACACCTCCACACTCGAACTATTAACCTTCTGGTTACCAGCCGACCCGCTGTACCCCCTGAGCCACATGCCGTCACAACATGGAGACATCTAAAACATGTTCATAAGAAGTGTTGGTTCAGCCCGCTCTTGTGCACACATGATGTCATCTTCTACCTGAGGGACGCGCCGGTGGCACCGTGCCAAGAAACACAGATACTGTTATGAACTTAACCGCTAATGCTGCTTCTGACAGCCGCGCAGCATGATGGATGAGGTGTAACTGTCACAACACCTCCCTGAAATCATCTCTAGGACCCACGGAGATCCTTCTGCTCCCTGGAACCCAGCCCAACATAACCAGTACGGTATCCCAGTGGCGTGGGAGGACTTACAATAAGTACATTCGTCAGAAGAAGGAGAAACAACAATGCATCTCTTTTGGCACAGTAAGGATGTTTATAGAACCAAGCACTAACCATCACTAGGTTAACCCATTCCCCGTACACAACACAGAGAGCGAGGATGAGACGCTACACACTGCTGAGAGATGCAGACATCAATTCAATTCAATTCAATTCAACTCCGGGGGTGAACCGAGAGTGGTGATGCACCAGCTCATGTTCAGCCCGGTAATGACCCTTGGGTGGCACTGAGCTGCTCTGGGGTGTGGTCGCAGCGAGGGCTGGCCTGCGGCTGTAAATGTGTTTACGAGTGGAAGAGGTGGTTCACTGTGTTGTGACTGCAGCGTAGACAAACAGACGGTGACTCACAATGGCGGGACAAAAACTAAAGGTGCAGCGGGTTTAGAGACGGCCAAGGCTCCAGGCTCTCGGTGAACCTGGAGGGCCTTGCGGTCGATATGAAGCTTTATCATCCACCTCTGTAAGTCCATACGCGGTTCAGAGGTTTTGATTGGGTTAACTTCAGGTCTGTTGATACTTCATGGAGCAGTGATCTCCGTGACGCTGGAGACAGAACAAAGACTCTCAATCTGTCCAGACCAGGTCAGTCCTTGGAGAGTGGGAGTCAGCACTAACACATCCCCTCTGGATTAAAGTACTCACACCCCCGCTATATAACACATCCCCTCTGGATTAAAGTACTCACACCCCTATGAGCACGGCCACGTGCTCCCCTGGACCAGAGGCCTGCTCACCGGTGGGCCCACAGCAGCTTGAGGAAACCTCCAATAACGGCCTTCCTCCTCCTCCTCCTCCTCATAATCCTCCTGGATTACCATTTATTATTTATTATTATTTACCATTTTTGGGCTCTGTAATGAGGGGGGGGGGGGGTGTGGTGGAGGGGTTTGGTGGAGGGTGGTGGTGTGGTGCAGGGTGGGGGTGTGGTGGAGGGGTTTGGTGGAGGGTGGGGGGTGTGGTGGAGGGGGTGGGGTGTGGTGCAGGGTGGGGGTGTGGTGGAGGGGTTTGGTGGAGGGTGGGGGTGTGGTGGAGGGGTGGGGGTGTGGTGGGGTGTGGTGGGAGGTGGTGGTGTGGGTGGAGGGGTTTGGTGGAGGGTGGGGGTGTGGTAGAGGGTGGGGGTGTGGTGGAGGGTGGGGGTGTGGTGAAGGGGTTTGGTGGAGGGTGGGGGTGTGGTGGGAGGGTGGGGGTTTGGTGGAGGGTGGGGGTGTGGTGGAGGGGTTTGGTGGAGGGTGGGGGTGTGGTGAAGGGGTGTGGTGGAGGGTGGGGGTTATGGGGGGGTTGGAGGATGGGGGTGCCACTCATCTCAAAGCATTCTCCTCTAATCTGTGTGACCTGTTTGTTCAGCGGCCCACATGGCCTGACTCCGTCATGGCCGTCAGGAGAGGGGGGGGAGGGGGGGAGAAAGTGGAGGCCGGGGACAAAGGGGTGGATAAGGAAGAGAGGAGGGGGAGGGGGGGGATCATAACAATCCTGTGGTTTCCCAAAGCTGCCCGCCTGGGGCCAGAGTCTCCCCGGGGGAGGGGAGGGGAGGGAGGAGGGGAGGGGGAGACGAACGCAACACTGAGGCCTGTCATGGACTGCATTCCTGGGGGGCAGATGTGACCCGTCCGTGTGGACCTGGTCTGTCTCGGGGTCGCTGCCAGCGGTCGCGGCCCGCCGGCGAAGGAGAGGTGGGACTGGGTTCACAACCCCCATCAGACCCCCCTCAGACCACCGTCAGACCCCCGTCAGACCCCACTCCACTGACTTTAACATTAGGAGTGTTTAGCAGACGCTTTCAGCCGAGGCGACTTACAATAAGTACATCTGTCAGAAGAAAGAGGAACAACAATATATGTGGGTACATTAAGGACGTTAATAGAACCAAGTGCCAAGGACTAACCATCACTAGGTTAACCCATTCCCCGTGAACAACACAGATAGCTTGGGTAAGACGCTACACGATGCTAAGTACTGTTAGCATCGTGTAACAATACTAAGCATTGCGTCCAAGCGTCCATGCCAGGACGTACAACATTCTATAAGTATATAAGAGGGGGGGACGGGGGGGCTAGCCACTGCTAGCCGGCTAAGTGTTAGCTTGAGTCTGCAAGGCACGTTGTAGCTTTCACACCCTTGGCCTCAGACCTCGGCCGGTTCGAGCTTTTATTGGCGGCTTTTAAAGAGTAGCTAGCTTAGCGTAAACATTCCTAGCTGGCCCTTCGCTGACCCCATAACCCTGTTGAGGCTAGCCAGGTAGCGTGGCTGTTTGGTGTACACTAGGGTGATAGCAGAAACCAACAACGTCAACACTGGATGATGGGATGTGTAGTGTGACATTTGTTCCAGTCTTGTTGTTGAAATAGTCAATGAACTCTTGTTGATGAACTATGACTATATTCATGTGTAAGATATGTCATGTTTTGAATATGATCATATTTAATCCTTTAGAATGGGATTTTATAAAATCTCTAACTTATTGACTCGATCCATCAAGGTTGAAGGTTCAGTTTCCCTGATTCACGCCAACCGGATCTTGATATAGAATACAGAGCCGTCCTATCATCAAACACAACCTGGAAGCTTCTAGATCATCAAACACAACCTGGAAGCTTCTAGATCATCAAACACAACCTGGAAGCTTCTAGATCATCAAACACAACCTGGAAGCTTCTAGATCATCAAACACAACCTGGAAGCTTAGATCATCAAACACAACCTGGAAGCTTCTAGATCATCAAACACAACCTGGAAGCTTCTAGGCCATTCAACACAACATGCTCTCTATGACCGACCCCCCGCCCCCCCCTGATCCCTGACATCTGGGCCGGCCCACCGCTGTCCCCTCCCCATCAGGGCACGCCCACGTTAGACCCCCGCGTCCAGCCCCTAATCGGGGTGTCGGGGTGTATCGTGTGGGCTGACACACTTCTGGTCCTGGAGTTGGTTGGGTGTTTTACGACGACTGGTTCGTGGACAAAAGCCCCCGTAAACACCCTTTGTTCTCATTAGTATACAATCAGCGCCGTGGCCACACCCCCCCACAGAGGCTGACATCTGTCGTGTTCCAGAGCTGTGATGTCAACGACCCGGGCCCGCCTCCTCTCAACCCGGGGGTCGGGGTTTGAATATCTCACCCCGACTCTCAATCTACCTCCTAACGTCTGTCTGAACCTCAAAACCCAAATGATAAACCTTCCGCCCCTTCCATCGTCTGTGTTGTGGTTTAAACATCAAACCCGGATGTATCCCGAATCAGTAAAGTCCTAAGGTACACCTCACCCTCACCCCCCCCACCATGAGCTCTGGATCAGAGCGTGTGCTTCCAGATTATGAGGAAGACCTGACCCTCCTCATCGGCCTGTCTGGACTCAAATCCCCGGTCGGTGTTAATCTGTTTGGCCTCAAATCAGCTCAAACGTCGAGAGCTGCTCTCCCCAGTAAACCCTGGTGGGGAGGAACTCACAGATATGGATGTCATAATTCTGATGGTAACTCAGAGTCCATCCGTTCCCCTTAAGAGCGACGGTGACTGGAATAGCTTCATTCTTCTGAGGGGCTTAAGTCAATATCTGAAATGCAGAAGGGCTTTGCCTGGTAGCGGATTTATCCCCAGATGATTCTGGCGTGTTCCGCGGGGATCAAGCCGAGGCAGAGACGTTTGAGTCGCTCCGCTGACGTCAGAACCACGAATCAGAAGCCTGGGTTTGAAAGTTTGAACCTCGGCTCTCGTCCTCCTATCTCACACTCGCTGGCGGGCTGAGACCCGAACCGAGACCACAGACCGGTCCTTAAGTAGAAGCTGGGACCGGGCTCCTGGGTTTCCACGGGTCCTGCCAGTGTGGATATCTGAGAAGATGTCCGTGATAATGATGATGATGGTGATGTCATCGGCCGCAGCTTCAGCGATGATGTGATTACCGTCTGAAACATGACCGTCACGCTGGCCAGAGTGAACCACGCTGGTTCATTCAGCTTATTCCACGGATGCTGTCCCTCCCTCTCCCCTTCACCTCCCCCCTGCTCCTCCTCCTCCCTCTCCCCTTCACCTCCCCCCTGCTCCTCCTCCTCCCTCTCCCCTTCACCTCCCCCCTGCTCCTCCTCCTCCCTCTCCCCTTCACCTCCCCCCTGCTCCTCCTCGCTCTCCCCTTCACCTCCCCCCCTGCTCCTCCCTCCTCCCTCTCCCCTTCACCTCCCCCCTCCCCCTGCTCCCCTCCCCTCCTCCCCCCTGCTCTCCTCCTCCTCTCCCCTTCACCTCCCCCCTGCTCCTCCTCCTCCCTCTCCCCTTCACCTCCCCCCTGCTCCTCCTCCTCCCTCTCCCCTTCACCTCCCCCCCCTGCTCCTCCTCCTCCCTCTCCCCTTCACCTCCCCCCTGCTCCTCCTCCTCCCTCTCCCCTTCACCTCCCCCCTGCTCCTCCTCCTCCCTCTCCCCTTCACCTCCCCCCTGCTACTCCTCCTTGCTCTCCCCTTCACCTCCTCCCTGCTCCTCCTCCTCCCTCTCCCCTTCACCTCCCCCCTGCTCCTCCTCCTCCCTCTCCCCTTCACCTCCCCCCTGCTCCTCCTCCTCCCTCTCCCCTTCACCTCCCCCCTGCTACTCCTCCTTGCTCTCCCCTTCACCTCCCCTCGGCTCCTCCCCCCCTCCTTCGTACCTCCATCCCTCCTCTCTCTGAGGCGTTCCCCTCATGTGACGGTCCGGTCTCTGGTTCCGTCTCCTGGTCTCACCTCCTCAGACCGACCACGCCTCCTCTGCCTTGAGGAGCGTTCTGCTCTCTGAGGAACGTTCTGCTCTCTGAGGAACGTTCTGCTCTTTGAGGAACGTTCTGCTCTCTGAGGAGTGTTCTGCTCTCTGAGGAACATTCTGCTCTCTGAGGAGCGTTCTGCTCTCTGAGGAACGTTCCGCTCTCTGAGGAGCGTTCTGCTCTGTGAGGAGCGTTCTGCTCCAGCTCCTCTAGACATCACTGTCCCCCTCCTCTCCAGAGGAGATGGAGTCGCCACGGAGACCATCTGTGTTAGGATGGTGCTCAAGAAGGGTCCAGATGAGGACCTAATCAGAACCGAGTAGAACCAGAACAGAAACCAGAACCGAGCCAGACTAGAAAAAGTAGTACTAGACCAAAACCGAACTAGAACCAGAGCCAGTCTAGAACCAGAGGCACTAGACCAGAACTGGACTAGAACCAGAGGCACTAGACCAGAACCGGACTAGAACCAGAGGCACTAGACCAGAACCGGACTAGAACCAGAGGCACTAGACCAGAACCGGACTAGAACCAGAGGCACTAGACCAGAACTGGACTAACCAGAGGCACTAGACCAGAACCGGACAAGAACCAGAGGCACTAGACCAGAACTGGACTAGAACCAGAGGCACTAGACCAGAACCGGACTAGAACCAGAGGCACTAGACCAGGACCAGACTAGAACCAGAACCAGTCTAGAACCAGAGGCACTAGACCAGAACCGGACTAGAACCAGAGGCACTAGACCAGGACCAGACTAGAACCAGAACCAGTCTAGAACCAGAGGCACTAGACCAGGACCAGACTAGAACCAGAACCAGTCTAGAACCAGAGGCACTAGACCAGAACCGGACTAGAACCAGAGGCACTAGACCAGGACCAGACTAGAACCAGAACCAGTCTAGAACCAGAGGCACTAGACCAGAACCGGACTAGAACCAGAGGCACTAGAACAGGACCAGACTAGAACCAGAACCAGTCTAGAACCAGAGGCACTAGACCAGGACCAGACTAGAACCAGAACCAGTCTAGAACCAGAGGTACTAGACCAGGACCAGAACCAGTCCCAGAGGTACTAGACCAGAACCGGACTAGAACCAGAGGCACTAGACCAGCCTCAGTAAGCTCAAGGTTCTCCTGCTGTTGGCTTTCAGCTCTCTCACATTCCTGGAGTTCTGTGAAGCAGTCCTGCTGACACACTCAGACACACACACACACACACACACACACACACACACACACACACACACACACACACACACACACACACACACACACACACACACACACACACACACACACACACACACACACACACACACACCCACACCCACACCCACACTCACACACCACTCACGCCAGCAGACAGAGCCAGCGTCCAGCGATCAAATATTTACTGTTCTCAGTCGTCTGAGTGGTCTATTCCTGTCTGTCCGTCGGAGGGTGGCCTCAGACCTGAGATGGCAGCAGGCCGCGAGATGCTCCTCTAGAGAACCCCACTGCTCTCAGGGGGGGAGGAGGAGGCTCCTGATGTTGCAGATGGTATTTAGTGTGGACTATCGCTGTGCACCACCTAAAGGTGGGTGGGGACGATAAACAAGCAGACAGCTCACAGACCACTAGCAGTTAGGTGGAGGTGGAGGGTGGGGGTGGGGTTGAAGATTACAGCCGTCTCTTAAACAGAGATTTTCATTTTGAAAAGAGGTGAATGTAATTGTTCCCAGATCTTCCAGCTGCCGGCCGGGACAGAACCTTTCGCCCCTCAATCTGCTGCTTTAGACCTTTCCAAGGAGAGAACCACGCAAAACGTGGTCCGGACTCTCTGTGGTCCGGATCGGACTGAAGCAAACTGTCAGCGTTGTTCCCCACGCAATCTGAGCTACAGTTTAAATTGAGTTTACAGTTCTTCTTGATGTGACGATCAATAACGTAACCTAATTCATTAAGATAGCTATCAACACTTATACTAGATGGCGAAATCATTTAGAATTATCCTTTGTGGATAATGTGGGTTTGTGTGTGTGTGTGTGTGTGTGTGTGTGTGTGTGTGTGTGTGTGTGTGTGTGTGTGTGTGTGTGTGTGTGTGTGTGTGTGTGTGTGTGTGTGTGTGTGTGTGTGTGTGTTTGTGTGTGTGTGTGTGTTTACATGTTGTATGTTTAATACTGTGTGTATGTGATATGGTGTGTGTGTGTGTGTGTGTGTGTGTGTGTGTGTGTGTGTGTGTGTGTGTGTGTGTGTGTGTGTGTGTGTGTGTGTGTGTGTGTGTGTGTGTGTGTGTGTGTTGGCTGTCAGTGCTCATCTCTCTACCAGTGAGCAAACTGCTTCCAGACCTTCAGCTCCTAAACACCAGCAGGTTGTTGGTCTGAATCCCTGCTGGCTCTAGGGTCCAGGCAGAGGTTGTTGGTCTGAATCCCCTAGGGTCCAGGCAGAGGTTGCTGGTCTGAATCCCTGCAGGGTTCTGGGTGTTTCCCCCCTCCCAGTAGAGAGGGACCCAGCCCGCAGCAGCTGGACCAACAGTCCCCTGCCTCGGGGGTTTAAACGCAGCGCACACACAGGCAACAATGCACGACCGCCGCCATTGGCTGACAGACAATGCAGCTGCAGCCAATGGCGGGGCTCCGTGGTGCCTGTGTGTGTGTAATCCTTTTAAACAGCCGTTCTCATTCACAGCGCTCAGACTAAACGGCCAGAGCCCGTCTGTGTGTGGAGGTTAACCTCTCTGACGGTGTTGTGAACGTCTCTGACCTGGGGTGGTGGAGACAGCAGGGACAGGGTGTAGTCACGTTGGGGCAGGTGGTTAGGAACAGTAGGGTGTTAGAGCCATCAGTACCACACACTTCATGTACACACTTATTGTATGCTGTATGTCCTGGCACTTAAAATAGTACTTTGCATTGTGTAGCATCTCATCCTGTCTATCTGTGCTGTGTACGGGGAATGGGTCATCCTAGGGATGGTTAGTTGTTACCGTGAAGACAGTTAGAGCAGTAAACGCTCTGTCTCGCGATCTGGCTCCCTCCACCTTTCTCTCCCTCGTGCTCCCCCCTCTCCCTCTCCCTCTCCCTCTCTCCCTCTCCCTCCCCCTCTCCCTCTCCCTTTCCCTCTCCCTCTCCCCCTCTCCCTCTGTCTCTTTCCGGCTCCTCAGTCAGAACTTCAGAGGAACAATATAAATCCGTCGTGACATCATTGGTTTCCGTCTCACATCATCACTCCCTCTGAGGGCCGTTACATAATTCTTCTTTATGGGGGGGGACGGGGGGGGGGGGGGGGGCGTGGCCTGTGATGTCACAGTTACATAACTTTCCTTTATCAGGGAGGAGGCGGGGCCGGGGGCGGGGCCGGGGGCGTGGCCTGTGATGTCATCGTGTGGCAGAAAGTCCCAGCAGTTCCAAAGAACCGTTCTGGGAAGTGACGCCTGAGAGCTCCTTCAAACCAAACCAAACCTTTCCCAGGAGAAAGCTCTCCAGGGCCTTCATGTGATATTCAACATAACCTGCGGTCTTT
>OLKM01000745.1:54053-74053 GCA_900291075.1 Melanogrammus aeglefinus
CCGCTCTCCCCCCACTCCTCCCCTCTCTCCGCCTTTACGCCTCCCCCCTCTCCCCCTTCGAGCAGCAGCTCCAGGGGGTGCTGTTCCCCGAGGCGCCGCTCAGCCCGCTGCCCCGAGCCAACGCAGAAGGCTTCTCCCCCAAGGCCTCCCCAGGGGTCCGGGGGGGGGCACGGCCCCGGGTCCCGCCGCCCGCCACCAGCAGCCGCTACGCCGCCCGCTGCCGCTTCTTCGCGGCGCCCATGCAGGCCATCTCAGAGGGCGAGGGCGAGGGCTCGGACGGGAGCCCCCCCGACGACCGGCCCTCCTCGGGGGGCAGCTAGGGGCGATGACCTTTGACCTGTGCTCCCGAGCTATCGCCTGTACGCGGGCGAGTCCCGGGGACGGGAGGACGAGGAGCGGAGCGGTTGAGCCCTGTGTGCCGCGTTGTTGGTCGTCGTGGGAGGGATGTGTGCGTTGGCTGATGGTAGACGCACACTCTTGGACGTGCGTCCATCGTCGTACAGTCTCAGACCCCCGCTGCCCCCCCCCCCACAGTCTCAGACCCCCCGCGCCTGCCCCCCCCACAGTCTCAGACCCCCGCTGCCGCCCCCTCCCACCAGTCTCAGACCCCCGCGCTGCCCCCCCCCCACAGTCTCGTACACCCACTGGCCCCAGCTCCCACAGACTCAGCCCCCCACTGCCCCCCCCCCCCCACAGTCTCAGACCCCCCACTGCCCCCCCACTACAGTCTCAGACCCCCACTGTTCCTCCACTTGGGTCTGTGGGGAACGGCCTTCCTGTGTTTGGATAGTGAGCCGGTTTATAAATGGTTGTGAACGATAGGTTTTTAAAATGACAGTGAGCAACTGTCAAATATTAATTATGAATTAAGGAAATTAAATCTATATTTTAGAGTGTTATGTTTTTTATTAACACTACGAAAACGCAAAGGACTCTATCAGGACCGGTATTCTGTGAATGCCCGTGTCTAGGCAACCAGAAATAAACAAAAAAAAAAATGGTGCCCCACCACTCAGCTACTATGTTATGCAATAGGCCAGTTATGCAACGACTTTATAAAGACATTATTTTTATAACACATCAAATATATAATGAGTATAAACAGTACGCCGGTTTTGAACATAAAGGTACACTTTGTAAGCTTCTGAACTGTTCTGAATGTACAGATACTTTGGGATCTGTGCCTCTCTTGTAAATTGACAACCCCCAAATTGTCTTCACAATCTTGATAGAACAGATTGAATAACGTTAGAAGAACAAGGCCAGAACGTTAGCAGAACGTGAGCAGAACGTTAGCAGAATGCTAACAGAACGTTAGCAAAACGCTTTCAGAAATGTAACCGATGTAATCACAACTTAAACAGCAGAACATCAGAAGAATATTAGCAGAATGCTAATAGAACGTAAGCAGAACTTTAGTAGAATGCCAACAGAACGTGAGCAGAACGTTTGCAGAATATTAACAGAACGTTAGCAGAACATTAATTAGAATTTTAGCAGAATGCTAGCAATACGTGAGCAGAGCGTTAGCAGAATGCTAGCAGAATGTCGGAGGCTGCAGACTGGAGTGGGGGGAGAGGAGGGAGAGGGGGGTGAGAGGGGGGAGGGTAGGGTGAGAGGAGAGAGGGTGAGGTGAGAGGAGGGAGAGGTGGGAGGGTGTGTATGTTTTTAAGAGTTTTATAAGTCAGTGTTATAAACAATGTTGATGTAATTGGAAAGTAGTTTTGGGGTCGGCTGTGATTGGTTGACGGTCTGGTCTGAGAGTGGAGGATTTCTATAAAAAAAAACGTGATGGATTGAAGTTTATATTTCTTTGTAGCGAATACTTTCAGAAGTTGAAAGGTTAAAACTATTGACTTGTCTTTCTAATTGGCTGAAGAGCTAAACCTTAGTATGCAATCTTTTGACAAAGTACAAGATGAGATACACATATTTTTAAAACCATATTTTATCAAGAGACTTATTCTGTTTGTGCGAGAGGACGTAGCAATACAAAGACACTGGTTCTGGTGAAATGTATGCACGCTATTTAAAAGCAATTTATAAGTAATCATAAGCTAAAACACATGACCAACATGTATGTCATCATACACTAACACCACATGTTCATAGTAGGAGCTGTTCCCTGGTCACATGACGGTACGAACCCTTAGACGCAGTAGTCACTCTGTGTCCCTGAGTGCCCAGAACACTGAACTGCACACGGTGGACCTGTCAGACGCACCAGAGAACCACCGGGCTCTGACGCACCACAGAACCACCGGGCTCTGACGCACCACAGAACCACCGGGCTCTGACGCACCAGAGAACCACCGGGCTCAGACGCACCAGAGAACCACCGGGCTCTGACGCACCAGAGAACCACCGGGCTCTGACGCACCACAGAACCACCGGGCTCTGACGCACCAGAGAACCACCGGGCTCTGACGCACCACAGAACCACCGGGCTCAGACGCACCCAGAGAACCCACCGGGCTCTGACGCACCAGAGAACCACCGGGCTCTGACGCACCAGAGAACCACCGG
The DNA here is from genome assembly GCA_900291075.1 of Melanogrammus aeglefinus. NCBI lineage: Eukaryota > Metazoa > Chordata > Actinopteri > Gadiformes > Gadidae > Melanogrammus > Melanogrammus aeglefinus. Next base: position 56,580 of record OLKM01000745.1, read on the forward strand.
GCTCTGACGCACCACAGAACCACCGGGCTCTGACGCACCAGAGAACCACCGGGCTCTGACGCACCAGAGAAACCACCGGGCTCTGACGCACCAGAGAACCACCGGGCTCTGACGCACCACAGAACCACCGGGCTCTGACGCACCAGAGAACCACCGGGCTCTGACGCACCAGAGAACCACCGGGCTCTGACGCACCAGAGAACCACCGGGCTCTGACGCACCAGAGAACCACCGGGCTCTGACGCACCACAGAACCACCGGGCTCTGACGCACCAGAGAACCACCGGGCTCTGACGCACCAGAGAACCACCGGGCTGGGAACAGGGTTAGCAGCATCCTCTGCCTGGAACGGTGGTACCAATACTGGCCCCTGGTACTGAAACCAATACTGGCCCCTGGTACTGGAACCAATACCGGCCCCTGGTACCAGAACAAATACAGGCCCCTGGTACCGGAACCAATACCAGCCCCTGGTACCGGAACCAATACAGGCCCCTGGTACCGGAACCAATACAGGCCCCTGGTACCGGAACCAATACCAGGCCCCTGGTACCGGAACCAATACCGGCCCCTGGTACTAGAACCAATACCGGCCCCTGGTTCCGGAGTTATCTGTACAGCTCTATCTTTAATGGTACAGAGGCATCTTTAATGGTACAGATACATCTGTACTGGCACACAGAGCCAGGCTCCATTCCAATACTACATGTACTGAGACTTTTTGCACTGATCCAGTGGTTATTGTTGTTGTGAACCTTTATTTTGTCGCCTTTTCTCGTTGGGATATTTATCACGCGGTTCCCGGGAGAATTTTATTATTATGATTTAGATGAATAATCAGAGTAGACTCTTGAAATCCTTCGACGTACTGGTTTAGTGTTAGCCTCTTTCTTAGCGTGGTTTAGAGTTCGGACGACGAACGCTAAAGTTATGCTACATCATCATCTTCGGTACGAGAAAGCTGTTTCAGTTGGACGAGACGCTTCGGTTGATTCTCACCACAAGTTTTTCTATTGTTTTTGTACAAACTTGTAAATACATGACTTTTGAAACTGCTGCAAAAGTCTGTTTTTTTCTTTTTTGTAAGTAATTGTTTTTAAAGTTTACATTGATTTTAAAACTTCTGTATATTTTTGAGCAGTGCTACATGTTGTCTTGTATTTATTTTTAGTAAGCATTCATGAAATTTTCATTGCAGATTTTATCAAACAATCGACACAAACGGTTGTTTAGAAATGTATAAAGAAACGACAATAAATGTGACTGCTTTGAAAAACCAGACTTTGTTTTCTGTAATTTACATTGTTTCAGTTGGACAGCTTTTCACATTTATCTTTGTGTTCGAGAGAGTGAGACAGATATTTGCTCACCAAAGTCTATAAACAAATGAAAAAATAACAATGTTAAATGTATGCATTTATACAGCACTTTTCCAACAAGTTGCCCCTCAAAGCGCTTCACAATATCTCACAACATTCACCCATTCATGCACACATTCACCCATTCATGCACATATTCACACCAACAGTGCAGCCACGCAGGGCGAAAGCCAGCTCGTCAGGAGCAGGCAGGGTGAGGCGTCTCGCTCAGGGACACCTCAACAATAGCTAGAAGGAGCCAGGGGTCGAACTAGCAACCTTCGGGTTACCAGCCGACCCGCTCCAGTTACTGAGCCTCATGCCGCCCAAGTCTGCTCGAGTATTCAACGGCGAAGTGTAGTTTCAGCGTAAGGCCACTGGGCGGCGCTGTGGGGGAATGAGAGACCAGGACGGGACAAGGCGAGGCTGACAGCGCTTTAGTCAAGGCTGGAGAGGAGCATTGAACCCAGACACATGGCGTCTTGTTTTGACTGGGAACATTCTGATCTAATCTTTAGTTCTGGTCTGAGGTTCACTTGTTTATCACATCCTAATGTTCTCAAACATCAAATCACTGGAAACTCAAAACGAATACTAATAGAACAAAAAGTAGGATATATCAGATCAACGTCCATATCTGGACACTTCCGTATATATTATTGTTCTATATCTATAAACTAACGTTTATGTTATTGTTTTAGTGACTGTATTTTCTTGGCGGGACAGCTGGTAGTTTGGAGGTCGTTCCTCCCCTCAGTGTAAATGTTTTTAAGCTTCAAGGACAACGGTCTCATCTCATGTGTTCATCTATTGACGTGTGCTTCGACACGTGTTTAAAATTTAATTTATTATTATATATAATTATATATAAATCTATTTTACCCTGATATTTCCATTGATAATCTTTTGTTTTCTCCTATGTTCAAACGATCCTTAGTTCTCCTGAAAGGTGCGATATGAAAACACAATATTATAATAATCATCATTAGTGCTATAATAGGCTGTGTTATATTATAATAGGGTTATATTGTAGTAGGCTGTGTTTTTGTATAGTTATATATTATAATAGGCTGAGTGTCATAGGCCAGCACACAGCCGCTGCAGTCCTCCTCTGTGGAGGAACAAGATTGTTTAACTCATTTAAACATCATTCTGTTCTCCTGAAACCTAATTTCCATCTGTGAATCGAATGCATATTTGATTGGTGTGTTTGGGTGTGTGTGTGTGTGTGTGTGTGTGTGTGTGTGTGTGTGTGTGTGTGTGTGTGTGTGTGCATGTGTGTGTGTGTGTGTGTGTGTGTGTGTGTGTAGTGTATGTGTGTGTGTGTGTGTGTGTGTGTGTGCAGTGTGTGTGTGTGTGTGTGTGTGCATGTGCGTGTGTGTGCGTGTGCGTGTGTTTGTGCATGTGTGTGTGTGTGTGTGTGTGTGCATGTGTGTGCGTGTGTGTGTGTGTGATATAGTTATGAAGGAGCCTCCTAGCAGAACAATGCTGGGCCCCTAGCGAGGCCCCGGGCTGGCTGGGGGTGATAGTGACGCCCCTGGGGCCCTCCCCATCATCTACAGCTGCTCCCCGACATCACCCCTCCCCTCCTCTCTCCCCCACCCCTCCCCCAGCCTGCCACACAATAACCCCCTCATCACCCCCCTCACCCCTTCACCCCCCACCACAGCATCCTGTTCACAACCTGATTATCGAGGAGCGTTTCCACATCAGCCGTCACGGCTCCTATCACATGTAGGCCTATCAGCACACAACGGGGATTAATGGCTATTTATTATCCCCCCGGATCAATAGAGCAGCCTGCGGTCTTGTCCTGGTAAATGCAGTCCTTGTTCTGAATGGTTCTGCACATCATGATGTGGGAGGACCCGAATCAGAGGTACTTTATAACATCTTATTGGACACAACAGTAGGCTGGGCTCCCCAACAGCCTCGCAGCAGCAACAATACGAGGTTAGCAAGGAAACAAAGATAAGTAAAGAAAAGAGTAAAAAAAAAAATAAGTAGCAGCATCAATAGACCACAATTATAAATAATAATAATAAAATAAAATAAAGTAATTAATAATAGGTAGAGAAACTAAAACAGTGGTAATGTGCATAGTGATAAAGTGTAAGTATAAAGTGTTCTAGTGATAGTGGTATCAGCCCCGGGATGTGATCCATGAAGGACGGGGGGACGGACGCGGATGCAGGATTGTATCAGAGCGCCGCCTGGCTGATCCTAAACCGGGGGGGCGGGCCCTTATCAGTCTAGGGCTGCGCGCGCAGCTCTTGCCTCTGCACGTCCCCGCCGGGACGTGAACGCGCTCCTCATCAACCCTCTCCATGAGCGTCCGGGTGCGTCTGAGGGTTCTGCTTTGACGCGGTGGATTTTGTCATGAAGGGATTCGAACCCGCGTGTCGGACCGGGAGGTGAGGAACCCTTTGATGTCTTTAATACGGAGAATGTCCGAATCATCCGCGGCCATGCGCGTCAGGCGCGTCGCTCACACACTCACGCACACACACATGTAGGCTGGTACCGTCATCCTCTCATCACCATCATTAGAGACTAACAGACGCGTCGAGCCGTCGGAGGCAGGGGTCTGCGTGTGAGGGTGAACGTGGTCCCGGTGGAGGGTGGTCTGGTCTACAGCCGGGTAGAGGAGCTGGTCTCAGACCCCCCATCACCATCATCAGACACGAGCAGACGCCTCAGTCCGTCTGAGGAGGGGGTCTCGCGTGTGAGGGTGAATAGATAGAGGTTCAGACCTCCATCGGACCCAGACCAGGAGAGAGGGGGCGGTCTGGTCCACACAGGGACCTGGTCCACACAGGACCTGGTCCACACAGGGACCTGGTCCACACAGGGACCTGGTCCACACAGGGACCTGGTCCACACAGGGACCTGGTCCACACAGGGACCTGGTCCACACAGGACCTGGTCCACACAGGACCTGGTCCACAGCAGGGACCTGGTCCACACAGGGACCTGGTCCACACAGGACCTGGTCCACACAGGGACCATTTCATCCTCATGTCCTTTGTGTTGTGATGTGTCATTGTGTCATTGGGTTGTGTTGTATCATTGTGTTGTTGTGTTGTTGTGTTTAGGCATTGTGTTGTGTCATTGTGTTGTTGTTGTTTTGTTGCGTTGTGTCATTGTGTCATTGGGTTGTGTTGTATTATTGTGTCGTTGTGTTGTTGTGTTTAGGCATTGTGTTGTGTCATTGTGTTGTTTTGTTGCGTTGTGTCATTGTGTCATTGGGTTGTGTTGTATTATTGTGTCGTTGTGTTGTTGTGTTTAGGCATTGTGTTGTGTCATTGTGTTGTGTTTTGTTTTGTGTCATTGTGTTATGTTGTGTCATTGCGTTGTCATTGTCTTGTTGTGTTGTTCATTGTGTTATGTTGTGTCATTGCGTTGTGTCATTGTCTTGTTTTGTGTCATTGTGTTATGTTGTGTCATTGCGTTGTCATTGTGTTGTTTTGTGTCATTGTGTTATGTTGTGTCATTGTGTTGTGTCCGCTGGGCCCCCCCGCTGGGGTCCGGGTCGCGTGAGGCAGTAGTCGGGGGTGAAGGTGGTCTCCTAGAGACACTGGGCTGATATGCCAGGCTGTAGAGGGTTGTCAGGGCGATGACCTTTAGACCCTCCGCAACTTCCTCCTCCTTCGCCTGCTCTTCTTCCTGCTCCTCCTCTTCTCCCCTCCCTCCTCCTCCTCCCTCCTCCCTCCCTGCTCCTCCCCCTCTCCCCTCCCTCCTCCTCCTCACTGCTCCTGTTGTCCCGTGTCTTGCGTCCCGTGCTGGCGGCGTCTCCGTCCCCTATAAAATGTTGACATGTTTTATATCCAGGTTTGATTCTATGTATCGGCAATTATGAATAAGAGGTACAGTACTATATAGCAACAACATTAGAGACAACGATTTAGTTCAGAAGACAGATGGAAGCAGAGAGACAGACTGAGGGAGGCAGAGAGACAGAGAGACAGACAGAGAGAGAGATATTAGCATAATCAATACTTAACATTCAATAGTCTTAACAATTCCTTGATTGATCTTGCACTTTGTTTCTGCTGGTTGATTGTCCGTCCTATTGGCTGTGTGCAGACCTGAACGGGGAACAGTTCACCCCCACCTGGCTCTTGTTAACCAGCCTCCCCCTAACCTGAACAGGTAGTAGTGTAGAGCTCGTTAACCGGTCAACTCTCACCTGAACAGGTAGTGTAGAGCTCGTTAACCGGTCTACTCTCACCTGAACAGGTAGGAGTGTGACCCTCGTTAGGGGGTCTACTCTCACCTGAACAGGTAGGAGTGTGGCCCTCATTAGGGGGTCTACTCTCACCTGAACAGGTAGGATTGTGGCCCTTTTGTCTCAATAAAAGGTGACTCAAAAGGCGCAGGCAGAGTCGGTCTGGTGAGGCTGCAGGACAATGAATGGAACAGAAACAGAATCAGTCTGCTGGTATGAGCCTGAGATGCTGTCTGTGCTGTGCCCGGGGAACGGGTCCCCCTAGTAGATGTGAATGCTTGGCCCTTGGTTTGCTGGACATCCTGACTGTACTGACAGTGAGTCTCTCTGGGTGAAGCGTCTGCTGAGCCCCCTGAATGTAACCCATGCTTCGGCCCCCTGCTCTCTGCTCCAGATAACCCCCTGGTGGGACCAGCCCGCGGCCTCTGAGCTCCTCGTCGCGCCGCTCCAGTGAACCTCGATAACCCCGACTCTCCGGTAACCATGGCGAACCCCCAGACCGACGGCGGCCGCGCAGGAGAGGAGACGGCCGGGAAGGTGGAGGACGCCGACTCCTGGGAGGGGTCCCCCAGCGGGCCGACCAAGGGGGGAGCCCCGCCCACCCTGGTGGAGACCCCTCCCTCCCCCGCCGCCTCGGCCAGCCAGGGGGGCGTGGCCCTCAAGGTGGGGGCCCCCGGCGTGCTGCAGCCCTTCTGCCTGGGGGAGGGGCCCCTCGTGCTGCCCATCCATCTGCAGGTGGGCGGGGCAGCGGGCCCCCCGCTGGGCCCGATGGGGGCGCCGCCCTGCTTCCTGACCGGTGGGGGGGCGCTCTCGCTGCCCCTGGTCCTGGACCAGCAGCTGCTGCAGCACCTGGGCTCCGGCCTGCTGCCCCAGGGCAACATGCTGATCCAGAACGCCTCGCTCTCCTTCGGCCCCCCGCCGCCACTCGACCAGAAGCCCTCGGGGGGGGGCCACTTCCAGGACGCCAACGTGCTCGCCCTGCTCCAGAACCCTGCCTTCGCCGCTCTCCTGCAGGACCTCTTCTCGTCCCAGACCGGCTCCTCCTCGTTCCAGGCCAGTCCCGGCCCGGCGCTGGCCGACTCCTTCGCCAACGCCGGCTTCTTCGCTCCTCCTCCTCCTCCTCCTCCTCCGGGGTCGCACCCCTACAGCTCGCCGCTGGCCCCGCTGGTGCCCCCCGCCACGCTGCTGGTCCCGTACCCGGTCGTCATCCCTCTGCCGGTGCCTCTGCCCATCCCGCTGCCCATCCCCGTCCCCGTCGTGCCTCCGGCCGAGGACTCCAAGGGCAGCGTGCCCCGAGCCGTCTGCACGGTGAGCCGGGGCACGCAGACCGCCGCCGCCCCCTCGCCGTCGCTCCCCGCCGCCGTCGGACCCCCGCCTCTCGCCCGGTCGCTCGCCGCCTCCCCGTCCTCGCCGCCCCCGGCCGACGGGGAGGCGCTGGACCTGTCGGTGCGGACCTGCCCCCTCCAGCCCAAGCTGGAGCCTCCCTGCCTGCAGGACGACGTGCTGGACCTGTCGGTGCCCGGGGGGCGGCGCTGCGCTCCACCCAGCGACGGGGCGGGGGTCAGCGGGACCGCCGCCCTGTCGCTGGGCGTCCTGCGGCCCGTCGAGTGCTCCGCCGGCGTGGACTCCAAGCTGCTGCGCGGCCTGACGGCGTCGCTCGAGTTCAGCCGCAAGCACAAGTGGCTGGTGGAGGGCGGGCCGGGGGGCTCGGGCACGGCGGGGACGCTGGAGCTGGTCGGCACCTCGCAGACCGCCAAGGTCATCGTGTCGGTGAAGGACGCCATCCCCGCCATCCTCTGCGGGAAGCTCAAGGGTCTGTCGGGGGTGTCCACCAAGAACTTCTCCATCAAGCGGGACGGCTCCCAGGCGGGGGGGGGCGCCACCTCCCTGCAGCAGCTGTGCGGGGTGGCGGCCCGCGGCCAAGGGGAGCCGTCCGACTCGGGGAACCCCCACCGGAAGCTGGGCAAGAGCAGGGCCATCAAGCTGAAGAAGGTCAGCGCCCAGGAGATCCACCTCGTCCCCATCAAGAAGCAACGCCTCGCCGCGTTCCTCCCCAGGAAGTGAGGGGGGGACGGGGGAGACGCGGTGTCCCCCAGGAAGTGAGGGGGGGACGGGGGAGACGCGGTGTCCCCCAGGAAGTCAGGGGGAGACGCGGTGTCCCCCAGGAAGTGAGGGGGAGACGGGGGAGACTCGGTGTCCCCCAGGAAGTCAGGGGGAGACGCGGTGTCCCCCAGGAAGTGAGGGGGGGACGGGCGGTGTCCCCCAGGAAGTGAGGGGGAGACGGGGGAGACGCGGCGTCCCCCAGGAAGTCAGAGGGAGACTCGTGTCCCCCAGGAAGTGAGGGGGAGGACGTGGTGTCGAAGGACGAATCTTTGTATTGATAATTATTTATTTATTCTAATTGTATTAATCCCGCTTTTGCATTCTTGTGAAGCACTGTTCTACTGTGAGCCGCTGGTTTTTAAGCAGCGAGGGGGTGAGGACGCTGCCTCCAGCCCTGAAGGAGTTCTTGGGTCAGGAGGTGGTGATGCTGAGTCCTGTGGGACGCGTGCAGTGTTTGAAGTGTATTATGAACGTGCTTAGAGCAGAAACTGACCAATAGTAAGAGAAAAACCTCAAATCCCCAAAATTTAAATCAGGCTGAACAGGGTACTCTATGATTTACGCTAGAAACTACTAGAAAACAAATCCTATTTGCTCAAGTCATTGACAAAATCGAATCAAAACAGCGGTTTTAATGAAATCTGGAGTGTAGTCAACATAGCTAAGTTCACTTTACTTTAAATGACCAAGACGGAGGTTATTAACCAGGGCAGTGACCTGGCTCTGGGTATTAGGAATACACATGGTTATTCAGTCTTCTTAATAGAAGTGTTTTGTAAATACACTTAACTTGGAATAGTTTTATGTAATTTCTACTATTTTTAATGTTTTTCTATCCTAGAATTCATGAACGTTGTGTGTTTCAATGTGTGTCGTGGGTTAGTTTATTTATCATTTTGCACTTTTAACCCTTTCTGTCTGTGAAGGGAGGGGAGATTCCCTCCTGCGTCGTTTTTAATATGCAGTCAATAAAATCAGCCAAACACGTCTTCTCAAAGTATTTAATGCAAATCATAGATAAACGGAGAAAAGGTTTTAACGTGACTTCTTCAGAAACCAAAACAAGAGCCTGCCTTGACTGTTGAAGAGCGGATAATGGTTAAGGTCATCTGCCGAGGGGGGGGGCCGAGGTCATCTCGGTGGACGGTTTGTTAAATAAAGACGTTTGAACCAAGTGGTCGTCAGATCCTTCATCAATGCCAGAGAAAGACACGCCTCCTAAACCAGCGATTCCCAACCCCCGGACCGTGGACCCCTTGGAACCCGGCCGTGAAATATTTCCAGAAAAGGCTAACAGAATTATAATACTGTAATTAAAAAACAATAAGCCATACTCCATACACTTATTTGTAGTGGAGAAGGGGAAACATTCTGTCATTTGTTCAGTTTGTTTAAGACTCAGGAGACTTTTCTCTTGTTTCCCTTATAAATTGTATTATTTTATATCGTTGCATTGCTGAAGGGAGCCTGAGACTCTGGCATTTCATTGCTGTTGCTTTAATTGTTGTAAACCATCGTGAAAAACAAAAACAATGCATCATAAAATCAAGGCATTAAAATTGACTACCTATCCGTCGATTTCTTTGGGTATACTGTATGTGGAACAGAAAAGGTTGGGAACCCCCGGCTCGAAGCGCTCCCAGAAACACGAGCTGTCAACATCCGTCCTGACGGCTCATTCATATTTGATTCACGAGCACCTGGTCAGCCGTCAAACTCCACAACTCCACCAGAATGAAACCAGAGCCGTGAGACAGTGCTGTGGACAGGTCAGCGGCCCAACAAACACGACACACAAAACAAAACCTCTTTCAGAGCATTTATAAAATAGAAAATATTCCACATCATAATGATCATCATGATGACATTTCTTTGGTGTTACAGACAAGGTCGTGATCAGGTGACATTCGCCGCGTACAAGACGCGTGTCAGAGACGCTGGGGTTAACGGCACTGGATTCTGTGTTGCATATCGTATGGCACGCCAGGCCAGGTCCCAGGAGGAAGAGGAGCGCGCTCTACGCACCAAACGTACGCTGAAGACCTCTCCCCCTGAGACCGGACCGAAGTAGGAACGCTGAAGGGAACTCCTCCGTCCCTACGTCTCTTTATAAACACATCATACACATACAATGTATATACGTGGCATCTTTTAAAATATTTACTTTCTACAAAATGTACACGTGTGGGGGGGGGGGGGGGGGGGGTCCGTGGTGAAACCCACGGACGTGTGGAACTCGGTCTCCATCGAGGCCAGGAAGGTGAAAGGTCAACGTGGGGCACTCAGAGGTCAGAGGTCAGGACTGGTAAACCTCATGAAGCCCTTTTTAAAAGGTTTGCACGTCTGTAACAATCCATCCTGAAGTAAGTTCACCCACCAGAGGGGGCGGCCCCGGGGCAGGTCTGGAGGGTCCGGGACCAACTGGGACTCTCCAGACCTGACCCCGGGGCCAGCAGCAGGCTGGGGGCGGGGCCCAGCTCAGCTTAACGAGCCGAACGGAGTGACGAGACCTCGTTAAGGCAGAGACACATGAGGAGGAGGAGGAGGAACCACTGAGCTAACGGAAGAGGAAGAGGAGGAGGAGGAGGAGCCACTGAGCTAACGGAAGGGGAGGAGGAGGAGGAGGAGGAGGAGGAGGAGGAGCAACGGGGAGGGGAGGAGGAGGAGGAGGAGGAGGAGGAGGAAGAGGAAGAGGAACCACTGAGCTAACGGAAGAGGAGGAGGAGGAGGAAGAGGAGAAGGAACCACCGAGCTACCGGAGTAGAAGGAAGAGGAGGAGGAACCACTGAGCTAACGGTGAGGAGGAGGAAGAGGAGGAACCATTGAGCTAAAGGAGGAGGAAGAGGAGGAGGAACCACTGAGCTAACGGAGGAGGAGGAGGAAGAGGAGGAGGAACCACTGAGCTACTCAGACCGTCTCTGGGTTGAGGAGCTCCGGCCTGCCTCTGCAGGACGTGTGTGTGCTGGCAGGTGTGTGTCAGGGCTTGAGGGCTGGGCCCAGGTGTGTGCTCTCAGGTGTGTGTCTGTCAGGTGTGTGTCCGTCAGGTGTGTGCTCTCAGGTGTGTGTCCGTCAGGTGTGTGTCCGTCAGGTGTGTGCTCTCAGGTGTGTGTCCGTCAGGTGTGTGCTCTCAGGTGTGTGCTCTCAGGTGTGTGTCCGTCAGGTGTGTGTCCGTCAGGTGTGTGTCCGTCAGGTGTGTGTCTGTCAGGTGTGTGTCCGTCAGGTGTGTGTCCGTCAGGTGTGTGCTCTCAGGTGTGTGTCTGTCAGATGTGTGACCGTCAGGTGTGTGTCCGTCAGGTGTGTGCTCTCAGGTGTGTGTCCGTCAGGTGTGTGCTCTCAGGTGTGTGTCCGTCAGGTGTGTGTCCGTCAGGTGTGTGTCCGTCAGGTGTGTAAAGCCCAGTTCAGACCAACGCTTCACCTTGCAACGAGACGGTTTTAGAGCGTCACAGGGCCGGTGTGAACGGGTCGTTGCGAGGAGTCGCCAGAGGTTGAACATGTCAAATCACAAGGTCCAGTTTTAGAACGCGGCGATTTAGGTATTTCTCTTCAGCCAATTACAGCACAGAACGTGTACGTCACGGCCTTACTAGAGTTAAAACGGTAAATCGGTCGCGACTCGCGTTTCCAAAAAATAAGACGGCTCGTCGCAACGAGTTGCGAGTTGAATCTTTGGTCTGAACTGGGCTTCAGGGCTTGTGGGCGGGGCCAGGCGTGTGGGCGGGGCCCAGGTGTGTGGGCGGGGCCCGGGTGTGTGGGCGGGGCCCAGGGGTGTGGGCGGGGCCCAGGTGTGTGGGCGGGGCCCGGGTGTGTGGGCGGGGCCCAGGGGTGTGGGCAGGGCCCTTGTGTGTGGGCGGGGCCCAGGGGTGTGGGCAGGGCCCATGTGTGTGGGCGGGGCCCAGGTGTGTGGGCGGGGCCCGGGCTTCGTCAGGGCTTGCCCCCCCGCAGCCTCTCGATGTGGTGGCAGAGCTTGAGGGCGGGGCCTAACTTCAGCCCCATGTACTTCATCACCATGTCACTCCTCAGCAGCATCAGCGCCTTACCGTCGATCTCCTGAACACGAGGAACCACACACACAACATGAGGAACCACACAACCACGACACCAGGAACCACACACACACAACGTGAGGAACCACACAACCACGACACAAGGAACCACACACACAACATGAGGAACCACACAACCACAACATGAGGAACCACGCAACCACGACACCAGGAACCACACACACACAACATGAGGAACCACACACACAACATGAGGAACCACACACACAACATGAGGAACCACACAACCACAACACCAGGAACCAAGCACACAACGTGAGGAACCACACACAACGTGAGGAACCACACAACCACAACACCAGGAACCACGCACACAACATGAGGAACCACACAACCACGACACGAGGAACCACACAACCACAACACGAGGAAGCAGGCACACAACATGAGGAAAACCACGCACACACAACATGAGGAACCACACACACAACATGAGGAACCACACACACAACACGAGGAACCACACACACAACACGAGGAACCAGGCACACAACATGAGGAACCACACACACAACATGAGGAACCACACACACAACACGAGGAACCACACACACAACACGAGGAACCACACACACAACACGAGGAACCAGGCACACAACGTGAGGAACCACACACAACGTGAGGAACCACACAACCACGACACGAGGAACCACTCACACACAACATGAGGAACCACACAACCACAACACGAGGAACCACACACACACATGAGGAACCACACAACCATGACATGAGGAACCACACAACCATGACATGAGGAACACACACACACAACAACAACATGAGGAACCACGCACACACAACATGAAGAACCACACAACACAACGTGTGTGATTCCTTAAGTGGCAGAACCTAAAGAACCACATCAACTATAGAACACCCACGGACCCCCCCTCTCCCAGACTCACGTGTTTCCTGAAGAGCTCCGCGTGGGGCCCCAGCGCCGCGGGGTCCGCCTCCCTGACGAACTGCATGACCTCCAGGATGGACCAGGAGGTTGGGCTCCGGCCGGCCCCCAGGGGCCCCTCCCTCTCAGGGAACGTGGGCTCGGGGCCCGTGGTGGAGCTGGCGGCTGGTGGGGGGGGGGGACGGCAGACTCTTTAGGCTCAGAACACAGCATAGCACAATGCTAACTAGCACAATGCTAACCACTCCTCACTGGAACAAAGCGTAAGCACAATGCTAACCATCTCTCACTGGAACACAGCGTAGCACTATGCTAGCTACCACAATGCTAACCATCTCTCACTAGAACACAGCATAGCACTATGCTAGCTACCACAATGCTAACCATCTCTCACTAGAACACAGCATAGCACTATGCTAGCTACCACAATGCTAACCATCTCTCACTAGAACACAGCATAGCACTATGCTAGCTAGCACAATGCTAACCATCTCTCACTAGAACACAGGGTAGCGCTATGCTAACTATCAACAACATTCACCCATTCATGCACACATTCACACCCCATCAGGAGCAGTCAGTCATGCCGCCCCCCCCCCACAACGTGTATCGGGACATCCCATAATAATGCCGCAATGCGTACCTTCCACCCTGCGGAGGGCGGTTTCTGGGGGGTGGGAGGAGGACCTCCGGAGGGCCGCCCCCCCCCGGGGGTAGTAGGGGTGGTAGTCGGCGTGGGGGCTCAGCGGGGTCATGGAGCCGGAGGCGGAGTCCATGAACCACGCCTCCTTCAGTGGGCCGCCGTCGCCGGGGGGCAGCGTCTCTGCTGGGGGGGGCGAGACTCAGTTAGACCTGGGGGGTCCCAGTTACACCTGGGAGGTCTCAGTTAGACCTGGGGGGTCTCAGTTAGACCTGGGGGGTCTCAGTTAGACCTGGGGGGTCTCAGTTAGACCTGGGGGGTCTCAGTTACACCTGGGGGGTCTCAGTTAGACCTGGGGGGTCTCTGAATCTCAGTTGGACCCGGAATTGTGTGTAAATGTTTGTGGTGCGTGATATCTGGGTGTTTGATATGTGTGTGTGATATGTGTGTATGCGTGCGTGTGTGCGTGTCCTACCTTCTGAGGGGTGGGCGTCGCCGCAGAGGTGTTTGGGGGACAGGGAGGCGGCGTACGGCGGGGAGACCCCCGACAGGCCGCGCTTACCGGGCCGCAGGGACAGGGACGGGGCCTCGAGCACCTCCTCCTTCACTGGAACACAGCGCAGCACCATGCTAACTAGGCTAACCATCTCTCACTGGAACACAGCGCAGCACCATGCTAACTAGGCTAACCATCTCTCACTGGAACACAGCGCAGCACCATGCTAACTAGGCTAACCATCTCTCACTGGAACACAGCGCAGCACCATGCTAACTAGGCTAACCATCTCTCACTGGAACACAGCGCAGCACCATGCTAACTAGGCTAACCATCTCTCACTGGAACACAGCGCAGCACCATGCTAACTAGGCTAACCATCTCTCACTGGAACACAGCGCAGCACCATGCTAACTAGGCTAACCATCTCTCACTGGAACACAGCGCAGCACCATGCTAACTAGGCTAACCATCTCTCACTGGAACACAACGCAGCACCATGCTAACTAGGCTAACCATCTCTTCACTGGACACAGCGCAGCACCATGCTAACTAGGCTAAACCATCTCTCATGGAACACAGCGCAGCACCATGTAACTAGGCTAACCATCTCTCACTGGAAACAACAGCGCAGCAGCCACATGCTAACTAGGCTAACCATCTCTCACTGGAACACAGCGCAGCACCATGCTAACTAGGCTAAACATCTCTCACTGGAACACAGCGCAGCACCATGCTAACTAGGCTAACCATCTCTCACTGGAACACAGCGCAGCACCATGCTAACTAGGCTAACCATCTCTCACTGGAACACAGCGCAGCACCATGCTAACTAGGCTAACCATCTCTTATTGGAACACAGCGCAGCACCATGCTAACTATCGCTCACTAGAACACAGGGTATCACTATGCTTATTATCTCTCACTGGAACACAGGGTAGCACCACGCTAACTAGCCCATGCTAACTAGCCCCATGCTAACCAGCCTCCTGCGAGTGGTGGTACCTGACTGGTAGGTCCTGAAGGGCTGGCTGCTGAACAGGTTGTCTCCCTGCAGGTGGAGGCACACCGTCTCCAGGAAGCGCAGCACGAAGGACGCGCTGGAGGCCGAGGGCAGCTTCACCAGACACACCCCGCCTTCCGTCCGCACTGCAGGACAGACCCCGGACAGACCGGTTAGTGACCCCCACTGCAGGACAGACCGGTTAGTGACCCCCACTGCAGGACAGACCGGTTAGTGACCCCCACTGCAGGACAGACCGGTTAGTGACCCCCACTGCAGGACAGACCGGTTAGTGACCCCCACTGCAGGACAGACCGGTTAGTGACCCCAACTGCAGGACAGACCGGTTAGTGACCCCCACTGCAGGACAGACCGGTGAGTGACCCCCAATGCAGGACAGACCGGTTAGTGACCCCGACTGCAGCCCCCCCACAAACAGACCCACAGACTGGTTAGTGACCGGTTAGGGATTATGATATTAATGACAATCAATCAAAGTACTCAAAGAGGCTTTACAAAGACAACACAGAATACTATTATTTAATAAGAACGAGTTTTAGTCAAAAGATCAGAAAGGAGGAAGGGAGCGAAGGAAGGAGGAGATGTGGTGAAAGGGACCTTAAAGAGGAGGTCTCGGTGTGTCTGGGGTTTCAAGAGGAGGAGGCCCCGTCTCCCCAGGTCTGAAGCCTTGGGGGTTCTGAGTGTGTCTGAGGCCACGGGGGAAGAGGAGGAGGAGAGGCAGGGAGGGGCCAGGGTATGGATGCCTTCAGAGGTGCTGAGCAGCACTTGGAGGGCTGAGGACAGGCTGGTGTGACCTCAGCGGGGGGGAGGTGAGTTCTGGACGTGTTGGGAGTGGAATGAGCATCCTGTTGACGACTGGGGCTCGTACCTCGGACCACCTCCCCGGACCCGGAGTGGGTCTGCAGGGCGGACAGCAGCAGCTTGGGCTGGTAGGAGCAGTCCAGGCAGGACTGGACCACCTGCTGGAGCACCTGGTTCACCGGGCCGGGCCCGAAGCGGTCCGGGAGCCGCTGGACCTGCTTCCGGTCCAGCTGGGGGCCGCAGTCACCCTGCTTGTTCACGTACACACACACTGGGAGGACACACACACACACACACAGACACACACAGGCGCACAGTTATCAAGGGGAGGGGGTTACGATGGGGACCGGGTTACCATGGGGATGATGACAGGGTTACCGTGGGGACAGGGTTACCGTGGGGACAGGGTTACCGTGGGGACAGGGGGCCCCCCTGCGGTCTCACCTGTTGACAGCAGCGTCCCGGGGCCGGCCGGGCTCTCCTTGGGGACGGGGAGGCAGCCCACCGGGCCGGGGGGCACCTTGGGCTTCCTCTGGAACACAGAAACCCCCCCTGATGAAGACCAGACCAGACCAGAGCCAGACCGGGACCCGGGACAGACCAGGACCAGACCGGGACCAGGACCAGGACCCGGACCAGGCCAGGACCAGACCAGACCAGGACCAGGACCAGACCAGACCAGGACCAGGACCAGGACCCGGACCAGGACCCGGACCAGGACCCGGACCCGGACCAGACCAGGACCAGACCGGGACCAGACCAGGCCAGGACCAGGACCAGGACCAGGCCAGGACCAGGACCAGGACCAGGATCGGGACCAGGACCAGGACCGGGACCAGGACCAGGACCAGGACCAGGATCAGGACCAGGACCAGGACCAGGACCGGGACCAGGACCAGGACCAGGACCAGGACCAGGACCGGGACCAGGACCAGGACCGGGACCAGGACCAGGACCCGGACCCGGACCAGGACCAGGACCAGGACCAGGACCAGGACCAGGACCAGGACCCGGACCAGACCAAAACCTGAGCTGAAAACCTTTGATCCTACATCCGACTGCTGACTGAGTCACGTAGTGGAGGGGGCGACCCCCCGGGGGGGGGGGGCTCTGAGTGTTGAAGCTCTTAACACTCAGAGCCCCCAGCTGAGGAGCGCTCTCAGGGTCCATCGGAGTGCTGAAGCTGTTCCCCCGTACCCTGAGATAGCTCCTACCCGCTGAGTGGTCACTCCCTCACCTCGCTCTCTCTCCCCCCCTCCCCCTCACCTTGCTGCCCGGTTTCGGTCCTCTCTTCTTGTGGGGCCGGGGGGCCGGCTGGGTGTGGGCCCCCAGGGGCCCGGGCTGGGGGCCGGCCCCCGGGGAGCCGGTCTGGGCGGCGGCGGCGGCGGCCTTCAGGAGGGCCAGGGTCTCGCTCTTGGGCCGCCGGCCCCGCACGCCCTTGCGGACGGGCAGCGGGGGGAGCGGGCTGGGCAGCCGGAAGGAGGCCTGGCTGGAGCGCCGGCTGGGCTTGGAGGGGGAGAAGGACGGCAGCGCCTGGGGCTTGGTGGGCGACACTGGGAGGGGGGGGCACAGGACACAGCAGAGGGTTAGCGTCACGGAGCCCAGGGCGGGGACAGAGGGCTGGAGCCCAGGGGGGGGACAGAGGGTGGGGCAGGGGAGGACGAGGCTGGAGCCCAGGGCGGGGAACAGAGGGCTGGAGCCCAGGGGGGGACAGAGGGCTGGAGCCCAGGGGGGGGACAGAGGGCTGGAGCCCAGGGCGGGGACAGAGGGCTGGAGCCCAGGGGGGGGGACAGAGGGCTGGAGCCCAGGGCGGGGACAGAGGGCTGGAGCCCAGGGGGGGGGGACAGAGGGCT
>OLKM01000745.1:79053-84869 GCA_900291075.1 Melanogrammus aeglefinus
CTCCTTAATGACCTGTCTCTGTACTGTCTAACCCCTACCTGCTCCTTAATGACCTGTCTCTGTACTGTCTAACCCCTACCTGCTCCTTAATGACCTGTCTCTGTACTGTCTAACCCCTACCTGCTCCTTAATGACCTGTCTCTGTACTGTCTAACCCCTACCTGCTCCTTAATGACCTGTCTCTGTACTGTCTAACCCCTACCTGCTCCTTAATGACCTGTCTCTGTACTGTCTAACCCCTACCTGCTCCTTAATGACCTGTCTCTGTACTGTCTAACCCCTACCTGCTCCTTAATGACCTGTCTCTGTACTGTCTAACCCCTACCTGCTCCTTAATGACCTGTCTCTGTACTGTCTAACCCCTACCTGCTCCTTAATGACCTGTCTCTGTACTGTCTAACCCCTACCTGCTCCTTAACGACCTGTCTCTGTACTGTCTAACCCCTACCTGCTCCTTAATGATCTGTCCTCTGTACTGTCTAACCCTACCTGCTCCTTCATGACCTGTCTCTGTACTGTCTAACCCCTACCTGCTCCTTAATGACCTGTCTCTGTACTGTCTAACCCCTACCTGCTCCTTAATGACCTGTCTCTGTACTGTCTAACCCCTACCTGCTCCTTAATGACCTGTCTCTGTACTGTCTAACCCCTACCTGCTCCTTAATGACCTGTCTCCTGTACTGTCTAACCCCTACCTGCTTCCTTAATGACCTGTCTCTGTTACTGTCTAACCCCTACCTGCTCCTTAATGTCCTGTTCTCTGTTACTGTCTAACCCCTACCTTGCTCCTTAATGACCTGTCTCTGTACTGTCTAACCCCTACCTGCTCCTTAATGACCTGTCTCTGTACTGTCTAACCCCTACCTGCTCCTTAATGACCTGTCTCTGTACTGTCTAACCCCTACCTGCTCCTTAATGACCTGTCTCTGTACTGTCTAACCCCTACCTGCTCCTTAATGACCTGTCTCTGTACTGTCTAACCTGTAAGTGTAGTGCACCTGTAGTGAGGGCCTGTATTTCTGCGTACCTGGCGGAAGAAGCTGGGAGGAGCCGGAGTGGATGATGTTTCTTTCAAGTACTGCTCCCAGCTGAAGGCATCTGAATTAAGAAAGAGAGGACACCATGAAACATCTCAACCAGCCAGGAGACGGAGTCCTAAAACATCTCATCCAACCATGTGGGTGTTGGAGGATTGAGGACCTAGAATATGGATGGTTTTTGGGAGTATGATCTACTACGTCCCCATAGTCGATCATCCGTGGTGCAGAACAACCTTTAGTGGCTGCAGGGTTGGGCCTCCCCATCTTGTCCTTCGCAGCTTCTTTTTGGTCTGAAACGTAAATGAGAGACCTTATTAATATCACATGGATTATAACATAATGTGATACACACCGACCCAGTGGAATTGGTAATCCATTTCCACATATCAAATGAGATTTCACCTCAGATATATTTAGAGTAATTTGTGCTCAATTGAATTATTCAAACTGTATTAAATGCTGAAAATGTTGTCGTCACTTACTGCAACCAACTTTACAATACAAATCATTTAAGCTTTGCGTTTCACTTTAGACTAAATGATTGGGATTCCCTGGCCATCGTTCGAGATGAAATCACACAGACATTCCTGAACCGTCACATGTCCAAGATCAATCATCCACACGCTCTAGAAGTTGAGAGCTGCTGTCCAATCCTCGCTGCGCTTCTTGTCAAGACTTGAAAACACAAGAACCAAAGCTGCCCTCAGAGACGGATCACAGTCTCGGCTGACGCCGGGTCCTCTGATACACTGAACTAAAGTCGCCCACACGTTCTCATCAGAGGACACACATCTTGAAACATGTGGGTGACGGATGATGCACGGGCCCATCGTTAATCAAAGTGAATTTCCCTTGAGGAGCTAAGCGACATACATATTGTATGTTGTTCGTCCTGGCACTTAAAAATAGAACTTAGCATGGTGCAGCCTCTTACCCTCGCTATCTGTGTTGTGTTCGGGGAATGGGTTAACCTAGTGATGGTTAGTGCTTGGCACTTGATCATCCTTACTGTACCCACAGAGATATATTGTTGTTCCTCTTTCTTCTGACGAATGGACTTATTGTGAGTCGCTTTGGATCAAAGCGCCTGCTGAGCTCAGCCCCTCAGTGTAGATGTGAATGTAAGCCTGGCTGATTCATGCCGTGCTGCTGGGCCTCAGGGGGCCGGCCTGCTCACCCTTCAGCGATGGTTTGCCCATGGCGGCGGGCCCCAGGGGTTCGTCCGTCAGGGGGACAGACTGACGCAGGCCGGGGCTCTACGAGAGGATGCCTGCTGTCCTGGAAGGAGGTTGAGAGAGCCCATGAACGAATGACCCATGACCTAGAGGTCTAGCGGTTGGACATCATACACAACCCCGTAGTCTTAAAGCCCCTGTATGAACCAGTGTGTCTCTCTCTATTTACATCCATCCATCCATCCACCTATCACTCAACCCGTCCATCCGTCCATCCACCTATCACTCAACCCGTCCATCCGTCTCTCCGTCCATCTACATAGCACATGATAGTACTACTGGCCATTGGCCGTCAGCGTGGGATGTTTAAACAGGAACATTTTATGACAATCCTTTATTGCTGCGGTCATTGCGATGCTACGTCCCAGTGTACCAGCCCCGTCCCATATGGGTGAGCGGTCCTCCGACTCACCTGCCCGCCCTCTACCTGAATGGCTCCTTTGTGTCCCCTGGACCAAGGCTGCTCCAACACTGGTGACTTCAGTGGATTAATTACATCTGCTCTCAGTCCATCTTTTTCTGCATTTCGGGCCAATCGAACAACACAGTCCACAGACACACATTTAGTTAGCCTCAAAACCAAGACCCTGTCACTTCATTAATACCAACTGGATTAGGGTTTAAACTTTAAAGCTTTCATTCATCATCTACTCTTTACATGAAACAAACATTACAGAGCTCATACAGCCTGAACAAAGGGGTGTGTGTGTGTGTGTGTGTGTGTGTGTGTGTGTGTGTGTGTGTGTGTGTGTGTGTGTGTGTGTGTAATAAAAAAATATAAAAAATATATTAAAAATATATATATGCTAACCCTTGGGCAGTGAAACTAAGGAAAGTTAATATTGTCAATTAATTTGAAAACCACCATGATATTAACTTTGATTAAATGTGTGTTTAATCCTAATGAAATAAAAAGTTATTCTCCAGTTAATTTATTGAAATTAGCTTCACATTCAAGGAGACACATTTTTTTCATTTCAACTTTTGTTTCTAAGAATATAAGACACAAATAGATTCTGCTGATAACTTTTTTGGAGGACTTGAGTTTTTATGTCGTGTTGTTTTATCACACAAATAAACCACGATCACCCTCGCACTTGAACGTCCCATGACTAGCTCTCGTCACAGGACCTGTGGTTTGTTTATTGTAATACGAGTTCGTTTATTACGCACTGAGACGTTCATAACAGACTTGGCTGAGGAGCTGACTTGAAGCTAATACTAGCTAGTTAGCATCAACCAAGAGCTAGCACTCTGGCCAATAGCCCCTGGCTGATAACTAGCTAGCGTTAGCTTTCATGTTAGCGCCTCAGAAGACTTATTAGAAGCACATAAACAACCGTCCTGTCGTATTTAACTGTCACACACTGTCTCGAGATGTATCGCATCGACTTACGAATGATCGTATTTTCCCCCAAAGTTCGTAGGCGCACCAAAAATCGTTAAATAACTCACGTCTCGCGCTCTTCGTCCTCGTATGTGTATGTGTATGTGTGTACGTGTGTGTGTATGTGTGTATCATAGACTAGGTACAGGAAAATATGATGGTACGTTCATGTCATGTGGGATATGAAAGCTGGTGTGTGTGTGTGTGTGTGTGTGTGTGTGTGTGTGTGTGTGTGTGTGTGTGTGTGTGTGTGTGTGTGTGTGTGTGTGTGTGTGTGTGTGTGTGTGTGTGTGCGCGCGTGTGCGTGTGTGCGTGTGCGTGTGGTTGTGTGTGTGTGTGGCTTTGTGTCTGTGCGAATGTCTGTGTCTATGACTATGCGGTCACTACCAATGGGACAGTTTTCTACTATTTACAGATTCGATGAGGTATAAAACACAGCCCAACACTATGAAGCTACATAGAACCCTCTGTCCAGTGGTTGCACATGTTTTGAAAGGAGTCTAGTAACAGTTTGCTATACAAAAACATGCTATTGTGTACAAGGGTCATACTTTAAGCTGCTCTATATCCATTTATTAGTTATTTATTTAACTTTACTTTAATTCCCAATTGAGGTATTCACTGAAAAGGCCTGGCAGTATAATTTATTAATACAAATAATTTATTAATTATATAAAATATTAATATAATTAATAGAATATGTAATAATTAATTATATTATATAGTATATAATTATTAATTATAATAAATTATTATCATTATTTATGTCATAATATGAAGTTTATTATTGCCATGGTTTGGTTTGCACAACAGGTGGCGCCAGATCCAAGCGGAAGAATGAGGACAAAGTTTATCGAAAGGAAAAGATCACCTTTTAACAACTAGACTATTTTATAGTTAGTTGACTTTTCCCCAAACCATACCCATGCATTAAACGATTGACCATAGTTATACCAAAACAATTTTTTGTATTAATATAAACATAAATGTAAATATACATGTATATTATATAATATATATGTAATAATTTAACAATATAATAATATATGAATCGATTCTATTCTATTCTATGATTATACATATAATAGCAATATTATAATATAGAAATTACATATATATATATTATAGTATATATATTTATTTGCTTGTTGCAAGGAGTCGTTGCAAAGTTTGATGATGTTAAGGTTTAAGATTAAACAACACCCTACATGCCTCCTGTCATTTCCTTTTCTAAAACGTCATAAACGAAGCATACCTAAGGGATAATTTTCTATTATTTACAGATTCAAATGATAAACCACAGCCTATAGGCAAAAATTTGTTCTTTTTAGATCATAAGAAATCGGAGTATATTTAATTTAAACTTCTCAACATACTGACACAGGTTGATTGAATGATAATTTACATTCATTGACACGTATATTGCAGTGACATTTACACGAGGGTGGCTGTGAACTTCTTAAATTATGTAATTTACAAAAACGGCCACAATCGTGTCACAACACTCATGCAGCAAACTGGGATCCCTGGTTTCCCTCCTCCCTTCCCATTGGCTCACACAGAGAGGGCGTTCCCATCACGCACCTGTAATGACACAACATTGGACGCCCGGCACGTCAATCAAAGCCCCCGTTGCCAGGCGCCGTGCCTGCAGCGGGGTTCGGTTACTGCGCGTCTCAGTGCGCAGCGCAGCAGATCTGCACTGGTGGGTGGAGACGGAGACGCATCTTCTCCTGCACAACAGTAAGTGAGTGTGTGTGTTTTTCTCTGTGCATAACAACGGACTGCTGTCCACCTGACGGCGCGCCACAGTGGGGGGTATGGTGTATGTTGGGATAAGGATGTTTAATGCAAGGTAACGTTGGTTTTAGGGGTGGTTGTTTGGTGTTATGTGCGGTTTTACGCCTTCAGATAGACCCGTTGGCTCTGTGTTGGCTGTCTTGAAACTAGTTCAGCAGCTGAGAGGCCGGACTACCTGTGTGGATGGACAGAGCTGTGGTCGTTAAGGGAATCATGACTTGATGTGTTTTGTTTATTGGCTTGTTTTTATCCTCTGCTTTGGACATGCGTGCAGCTGCAATGTGGAGGCAGCTTGCGTGCGCATGTACACACACACACACACACACACACACACACACACACACACACACACAC
>OLKM01000745.1:84879-117379 GCA_900291075.1 Melanogrammus aeglefinus
GTTTCCCTCCTCCCTTCCCATTGGCTCACACAGAGAGGGCGTTCCCATCACGCACCTGTAATGACACAACATTGGACGCCCGGCACGTCAATCAAAGCCCCCGTTGCCAGGCGCCGTGCCTGCAGCGGGGTTCGGTTACTGCGCGTCTCAGTGCGCAGCGCAGCAGATCTGCACTGGTGGGTGGAGACGGAGACGCATCTTCTCCTGCACAACAGTAAGTGAGTGTGTGTGTTTTTCTCTGTGCATAACAACGGACTGCTGTCCACCTGACGGCGCGCCACAGTGGGGGGTATGGTGTATGTTGGGATAAGGATGTTTAATGCAAGGTAACGTTGGTTTTAGGGGTGGTTGTTTGGTGTTATGTGCGGTTTTACGCCTTCAGATAGACCCGTTGGCTCTGTGTTGGCTGTCTTGAAACTAGTTCAGCAGCTGAGAGGCCGGACTACCTGTGTGGATGGACAGAGCTGTGGTCGTTAAGGGAATCATGACTTGATGTGTTTTGTTTATTGGCTTGTTTTTATCCTCTGCTTTGGACATGCGTGCAGCTGCAATGTGGAGGCAGCTTGCGTGCGCATGTACACACACACACACACACACACACACACACACACACACACACACACACACACACACACACAACACACACACACACACACACACACACACCTTCGTTTCACACACACACACACACACACACAAACAGTATACAGTAGATGTTTGACCTAAACCCCCACCTTCGAAGTTGTCATGTCAACAATGACAGAATTAGAATTGCACACGGACTCACACACCAGCACACTTTCATTCACATCACAACACACACACACACACAACACACACTCAGACGACAAAAAAAACACAACACATCCGTAGTGTGATGTGTGTGTGTGTGTGCTGTGGTGTGTGGTGGTGTGTCGTGTGTGTGTGAATGGTGTGTGTGGTGTTGTGGCTATGTGTTGTGTGAGACTCGCGAAAAATCCTCATGAATGTGGAAACACTGATTTTATGAGGAATATATTGAACGAGAAGAATTGTTATAGACCGCTGTTGCTTTTGGTCACACATCAGGACACTACGACACCCACACCACACACACACACACACACACACACACGACCAACACACCCACACACCAACACACACACACACACACACACACACACACACACACACACACACACACACACACACACACACACGTGTGTGTGTGTGACCAAAAGCAACAGGGTTACATTATTCGGTCAATAATCCTTAAACATGTTCCACACAGAGACTTTCGGAGTTCGTTTTTTCATAAACACACTTACATAATTCCTCCTCTCAGGCTGCTTATGGGGCAGGCTCAGGAAACATACATCTGAGTGGGAATGAGTCACTCTGCTCATAAAGACATAATGTATTATCCATAGCTGTGTCCAATTAAAAAATAAAATAAAACCCTCACTCTATCCAACAGGCAGTTCAAAGGGAACATACTGGAAGTAGATAAGGGCAGTGATAAGGAAGTGTTGGCATGGTTACTGTTCGAATCACAGCACAGCATTCTTGTTTGGATTGTGTTAGCTTTACCTTCGGCATGCTAACGGTCGCTCTGAGTGGTGACAGAGACCAGTGGAGGTCGGAGGTCAGCGATACGGGGTAACCGGTTAACCAGCTAACCGGCCAGCACCCCATCGCCGATTTAAAATGTTTTGCCTGTGTGTCAATTACGGCTCCCATGGGGGGGGTCATAAACACCCGACCTGTTAAGCCCTCTGAGACTGTACCAGTGATTAAGGGCTACACAAATACAACTGAATTTAAATTGAATTGATTAGAAAGGTAGAAGTCAGCAACAGGCTGGAGCTGCTACCCCCCCGGTGCCCACAGAGAGGTGTACGGAGTACGGAGGCCTTGGTGTGAGCGTCGTCAGCACAGCTTCCAGCGCCACGCGTGGGTTAATCCAATGTCTCGGTATTCATGTTTTCATACTTTTGTTTTGCCTCTAAAGGTCTGGGCATCGAGGCTCGCATCACGAGTCAGGCAGTACCAGATCAGGTGTGAGCGGTAGTAATGAGTCGTTTATTCCTGTGTTATGTACTGTAGTAGTATGTTATTAAGATGCTCATTATAGTAGCATTAGCTTGGACAACAAAAGCACATACTTAAACAGTCCGCCAGTGTTTTCTAGTTGTTAGTGGTTAGTAGCTTCAATCACGTGTTGGCCTACAGCCTGTGACCATAACATCTAGAGCTGGGCTTCACCAAGAGCCATGAGGTCACCAACATGAAACAGGTCATAGGTCACCAACGTGAAACAGGTCATAGGTCACCAACGTGAAACAGGTCATAGGTCACCAACGTGAAACAGGTCATAGGTCACCAACGTGAAACAGGTCATAGGTCACCAACGTGAAACAGGTCATAGGTCACCAACGTGAAACAGGTCATAGGTCACCAACGTGAAACAGGTCATAGGTCACCAACGTGAAACAGGTCATAGGTCACCAACGTGAAACAGGTCATAGGTCACCAACGTGAAACAGGTCATAGGTCACCAACGTGAAACAGGTCATAGGTCACCAACGTGAAACAGGTCATAGGTCACCAACGTGAAACAGGTCATAGGTCACCAACGTGAAACAGGTCATAGGTCACCAACGTGAAGCTGTTCCCACAGCTCTTCTCCTGTTCAGCCTGACGCCCCCCCTGACCCTTGACCCCCCCCTAGACCCCCCCCCCCCCCTGACCCTTGACCTCTTCTCACCCCTACCTGTACCCTGACCCCTCACCCCGCTGACCCTTGCTGTGATGTTTGGTGCAGGACGGACCGGGACGCCACCATGGGCCCCGTGAGGAGGTCTTCAGGGAGCCGGCCCCTCCCCGGACCCCGCCGCTGGGCCGTCCACGCCGCCTTCTAGACGGGACATACACCTCCTCCTGCTCCGCCTCCTCCACCTCCTCCTCCTGCTCCGCCTCCTCCACCTCACTGGGACCTCTTTGAACTCTTCTGGCCGCCTCCTCCACCTCACTGGGACCTCTTTGAACTCTTCTGGCACCCCCACACCCACACTCCTCCTCACCTGCTCCGCTCCTCCTCCACCTCCACACGCAACCTCTTTAACTCTTCTGTCCACCCCACACACCCAAGCTCCTCTCACCTCCCCCTCCTCCTCCACCTCCACACCCAACTCCTCCACCCCCTCTCCCCACCCCCCACACCCAAACTCCTCTCACCTCCCCCTCCTCACCTAACCCCTCTCCCCTCATCCTCCTCCTCCACCTCCACACCCAACTCCTCCACCCCCTCCTCCACCCCCACACCCAACTCCTCTCACCTCCTCCTCCTCCACCTCCACAACTCAACCCTCCTCCTCCTCCTCCACCTCCACACCCAACTCCTCCACCCCCTCCTCACCTAACCCCTCTCCCCTCCTCCTCCTCCTCCACCTCCACACCCTCCTCCTCCACCCCCTCCTCCACCTCCTCAGCTACATCCTCTACCCCTCCTCCTCCTCCACCTCCACACGTAACCCCTCTCCCCTCCTCCTCCACCCCCTCCACCACCCCTCACTCCTCTCCCCCCACCTCCTCCTGCTCCTCCTCCGGCCCGTCGTCTTTTAGTTTCATGAAGTTCCCCTGCCATCGGTGATGTGATGAATAAGTTTGAAGTCCTTGGGATCGTAGGTGAAGGTGAGCCATCCTTCCTCTACCTCGCACAACCAGCTCATTCACCGCTGTGTGTGTTTACTGGTAGCTGAGCAATGTCTGCACCTTCAAAATTAGACCTCAGAAAAATAAAATACTAATACTATCGGGAGATAGTGTGTAACAGCATTAGCTTGAACATCTAGCATTAGCTTTAACTCGGTTATGGACCCTTCAGTCTGTAATAGAATTACTAATATTAAAATAAATCACAGGTGGATCTATATCTATATATATGCTAAATATATCTATAGATATATATGCTCTGCTCTTCAGTATAGGCCTGTGGTCATTTGGCACCAGGCGCGATGTGAATCCCTCTCAGTAATTACAATCACACGTCGCAGCCTGTTGAGCACCTCAGTGAACAGCGGCGTGCTCAGAGGGGGCGTTGAGAGCCCAACGAGGTCAGCAGATCATTGGTGTACGCCTAACGATCTGCTTAGACCCGCCCCCTCACCCTCAACGACCTGTGGCTTCTCTCTCCTTTCATTGGTCCAATGAGAGATGTCCAGGTCAGGGGACAGTGGATGAGTGAATGTTGTTAATGTCCAGGCTAGGTCAGTGGTTCTCACATGGGGATACATGTACCCCTAGGGGTACTTTGGAGTACTGCAGGGGATACTCATATATTAAAAAAATATAAATAATAAAAAAAAATATATATATATATCTATAATTTTCTTTTCACCCTGAGCAAATTTGAATTCTGAAAGCTAGACAATAGAAAACTGAGAAAGTGGACAAGTGGTTGGAAATGTAAATCTGAAAACAAGGAGAAGGAAGAATCTGAAAAAGGAGGCGCGTCCAGAAACATTGAAATGTGCCGGTGAAGGGGGTACTGGGGGGTACTGGGGACCACTGGTCTAGAGTATGCGTCCATCAGTGTGTGTACCTGTCCAAGGCATTAGTCTGTGTCTTTAATCCAACGTCTGGTGCTGTGTGTTCCAGGAGCCTATGGAGTGGTCCTGAAGTGCCGACACAAGGTACGTGTGTTCACTTATGGTTCATGTTCCTGTTCCTCGCCGCTGTGCTCTCCGCCAGCTGTGGGGGGGGGGGGGGGTCTACAGGTAGGCTGTGGCCTTTTGGGGATCAAACCACTAACCTTTAAGCTGGGAGTCAAACAGTTCCCACCAACCCTAACGATCCCAGAGGGGTTTCTCTCTCTATATATAGAGGATATATATAAATTGCACTGAGGGCATTTAGCAGACGCTTTAATCCAGAGCGACTCACACTCATGCACACGTTGATACCCCAACGGCGGAGTCAGCCACGTAGGGCGACAGCCAGCTCGTCAGGAGCAGTCAGAGCGAGGTGCCTTGCTCAAGGACTCCGCGCCTTAGCCGCTAGGTGCAGGGGTTCAAACTAGCAACCCGCTACGCCTCCCCCTATATATATATCCTTCATTTGTGTGTGTGTGCGTGCGCTGCTGATGTGCGTGTGGATCGCTCGGTGGATGGAGTGTTGTTTATACATGTCACTGGGATGTGGTTGCAACGTGTTCATTAAACTAGTTAATAGCACATTTAGAGGATGTTAATGAACCCACGAGGGCCAGAATAGAGTCGGAGAATGAACCCAATGATAGAGAAACACACACACACAGAGGTACACACCCACCCACACGCGCACGCACGCACACACACACACACACACACACACACACACACACACACACACACACACACACACACACACACAACACACACACAACACACACACACACACACACACACCACACACACACACACACATACACACACACACACACACACACACACACACACTCAAAAACATAGTGGCACACGCACACAAACATACACACACACACGCAAACACAATGCACACGCACACACGCACACACACACGCACACAGACACACGCACACACACATACACACACTCAAAAACAAAGTGGCACGCACACAAACAAACGTACACACACAAACACACACTCACACACACACAGACACGCACACAGAGGTGGGAGGAAGAGGCAGCTGGGTAGTTTAAAACAAAGGGCGGTTGGCAGCAAAAAGACCTCTAATCACCCTGCCCACAACACACACACACACACACACACACACACACACACACACACACACACACACACACACACACACACACACACACACACACACACACACACACACACACACACATATGCACTTGAAGATGAAAATAGTCCTGACCTTCAAGAATAACCCATTCTTGCAGTACTCCATACCTGTCTATCTATCACCACCATACACTGTCTATCTCTTTATCCCCATCTATTTCCACCATACATTCACTATCTATCACTACACAGGTACACTATATATCACTACACATTACCATCTATACCATCTACTGGTCTCCAAGATACTGGTCCCTACTGGTCTCTAATCTAATGGTCCCTGCTGGTCTCTACTGGTCTACTGCTCCGTTATAGGTGTTTAACCAACTCTCCTCTCATCTGGTCTCTACTCTAGGTCTCTACTGTACGGTCTCTACTCTAGGTCTCTACTGTAGGTCTCTACTCTAGGTCTCTACTCTAGGTCTCTACTGTAGGTCTCTACTGTAGGTCTCTACTGTAGGTCTCTACTCTAGGTCTCTACTCTAGGTCTCTACTCTAGGTCTCTACTGTAGGTCTCTACTCTAGGTCTCTGCTCTAGGTCTCTACTCTAGGTCTCTACTGTAGGTCTCTACTCTAGGTCTCTACTCTAGGTCTCTACTGTAGGTCTCTACTCTAGGTCTCTACTCTAGGTCTCTACTGTAGGTCTCTACTGTAGGTCTCTACTCTAGGTCTCTACTCTAGGTCTCTGCTCTAGGTCTCTGCTCTAGGTCTCTACTGTAGGTCTCTACTCTAGGTCTCTGCTCTAGGTCTCTACTCTAGGTCTCTACTGTAGGTCTCTGCTCTAGGTCTCTACTGTAGGTCTCTACTCTAGGTCTCTGCTCTAGGTCTCTACTGTAGGTCTCTACTCTAGGTCTCTGCTCTAGGTCTCTACTCTAGGTCTCTACTGTAGGTCTCTACTCTAGGTCTCTGCTCTAGGTCTCTACTCTAGGTCTCTGCTCTAGGTCTCTGCTCTAGGTCTCTACTGTAGGTCTCTACTCTAGGTCTCTGCTCTAGGTCTCTACTGTAGGTCTCTACTCTAGGTCTCTGCTCTAGGTCTCTACTGTAGGTCTCTACTGTAGGTCTCTACTGTAGGTCTCTGCTCTAGGTCTCTACTCTAGGTCTCTACTCTAGGTCTCTACTGTAGGTCTCTGCTCTAGGTCTCTGCTCTAGGTCTCTACTCTAGGTCTCTACTCTAGGTCTCTGCTCTAGGCCTGCCATGCGGTCGTCATCTCAGAGCCATAATCCCCGTCTCTCAATGAAGCCCAGGTCACAACACAGGGAGAGGCACGGAGGTTGTGACTAGCCAACCGCGAGCAGGAGACGCTAATGTTATGCTTCACGCCGCCGCCGCGCATCCAGCAATTAGCAGAGAGATGACACTCTGACGACGCCAGCGCCACAATTAGCTCCTCCAAATGAAACGCTCAATAAAAACCCACGGCACGAGACGCTCTGTGCTGCGTTCTCTGTTCTCTGTTCTTTGTTCTTGGTTCTCTGTTCTCTGTTCTCCGTTCTCTGACTGTGAGGGACATTGTGGTCAGCATGGCTGATGGAGACTTGGAACTCTGGGAGGGGTTGACCCTGTCCTGTCAGAGTTCAACTGCACAATACAGCGTCTTGCCGTGCAGTCAGTGTCTTACTGGGTGTCTGCAGGACAGTGTTTGACCCTGTCCTGTCAGAGTTGAACTACAGAACACAGCGTCTTACCGTGCAGTGAGAGTGTCTTACTGGGTGTCTGCAGGAGCCTACATTCTGCTTGAGAGAGACAAAGCTTTGGTAAGTAGGTCAGCATGCTGGCACAGTCTGGAGCCACAGACCTGGATTGGGTTCCCGCCGGTTCTAGGATATGGGCCTTGATTTACGCTTTTAGGGCTTGGGTTCTAAGTGTTAGGTGTTTGGGCTAGGGTATAGACTAGGGCTTGAGACTAAAGGTGTGATCATAGTAAAAGCGAAGCAAGTTTCTTTACTCATGCTACTTGGGCGAAGTATTGAGCAACTCTGTTTTTGGTGTGGCCGCACAGTTAGGTTCAAGGGCTAGCTTTGTAGGTTAGGTTCCAATGCTAAGGTTCTATGTTAAACTACAGCCTGATTGAGTCCTCCATGTTCAGTACCGCTGTGTGATGTAAACTACAGCCTGATGGAGTCCTCCCTGTTCAGTACCACTGTGTGATGTAAACTACAGCCTGATGGAGTCCTCCATGTTCAGTACCACTGTGTGGTGTAAACTACAGCCTGATGGAGTCCTCCCTGTTCAGTACCACTGTGTGGTGTAAACTAAAGCCTGATGGAGTCCTCCATGTTCAGTACCACTGTGTGATGTAAACTACAGCCTGATGGAGTCCTCCCTGTTCAGTGCCACTGTGTGATGTAAACTACAGCCTGATGGAGTCCTCCATGTTCAGTACCACTGTGTGATGTAAACTACAGCCTGATGGAGTCCTCCATGTTCAGTACCACTGTGTGATGTAAACTACAGCCTGATGGAGTCCTCCCTGTTCAGTACCACTGTGTGATGTAAACTACAGCCTGATGGAGTCCTCCATGTTCAGTACCACTGTGTGATGTAAACTACAGCCTGATGGAGTCCTCCATGTTCAGTACCACTGTGTGATGTAAACTACAGCCTGATGGAGTCCTCCATGTTCAGTACCACTGTGTGATGTAAACTACAGCCTGATGGAGTCCTCCATGTTCAGTACTGCTGCGTTGGCCGGCTATGCGGTCAAACTGGGTGCAGAGTCGATCGTTATCAGTTGAGGACATTCCCTCTCCCTGCCGCTCGGCCCTGGGTTGAGTGGCAGGGCCGAGGATTGTTTGTTCAGCAGAGAACGGTGAAACCGGCCATGTGAAACATCTAAAACACACAAGGGCTTCAGGTATGTTATCAGAGCCAGAGCATTAGAGTGACATGGGGGCGGTCCCCCTGGGGTCCGCAAACACACGTCCTCTGCTCTGGTTTCATGGTTGGGTGAAGTGATCACCTCACACCTCTTCATGAGTGCCCTCATTGAAGATAGCGTTCAGAATGTGCCAGCCTTTAAACGGGGCTATGCGTACCCCTAGGGGTACTTTGGAGTACTGCAGCCCGGGCTGGGGAAAGGAGGGCGTTCAATGGTGGAACCTTTAGTCACCCCATTAACTGATTGACCCCTATTTAAATATGGAAACTCACTTCCTTCCTGGACCAATGAAGTGTTTCCTGTCTTTGTATCTTTTGTCTGAAATGAATGAATAAATCCATGAATTATCTCTCCTTTACAGCGTAACAAAGCCTTTCTACAGCGCGTGGTTACAGTAAGCCACTTCAGAGCTCTACTGCTGTGTTTTCCTAATCATTCATTCAGCCTGAATGACAACTCCATTGTTCCCAGTTTGAATGCTACTGTTCTACATCAATTTTATTAGCACAGACTTTCATAACCAGAAAACAGAGAATTTCGATGTTATAATTAGGTAGCTGTCACATTGACGAGTTTATCTTGTTTAAGAGAAGTGTCCTACACATCTCTTCCTGTTTGCCTTCAATAGTTGTCTCTTTGTTTCTATCAATGTTATTACTCTTTAAGGAGCAGGTAGGGGTTAGACAGTCCAGAGACAGGTCATTAAGCAGCAGGTAGGGGTTAGACAGTACAGAGACAGGTCATTAAGGAGCAGGTAGGGGTTAGACAGTACAGAGACAGGTCATTAAGGAGCAGGTAGGGGTTAGACAGTACAGAGACAGGTCATTAAGGAGCAGGTAGGGGTTAGACAGTACAGAGACAGGTCATTAAGGAGCAGGTAGGGGTTACAGTACAGAGACAGGTCATTAAGGAACAGGTAAGGGTTAGACAGTACAGAGACAGGTCATTAAGGAGCAGGTAGGGGTTAGACAGTACAGAGACAGGTCATTAAGGAGCAAGGTAGGGGTTAAGACAGTACAGAGGACAGGTCATTAAGGAGCAGGTAGGGGTTAGACAGTACAGAGACAGGTCATTAAGGAGCAGGTAGGGGTTAGACAGTACAGAGACAGGTCATTAAGGAGCAGGTAAGGGTTAGACAATACAGACAGGTCATTAAGGAGCAGGTAGGGGTTAGACAGTACAGAGAAAGGTCATTAAGAAACAGGTGGGGGTTAGACAGTACAGAGAGCGGGGGTTTCGGACCCAGAACTGAGGTCAACTCTGGTGTTTACCTCCTACAGCTATGTAGCTCTCAGACCCTCGCTGCTGTAAAAGTCAGCGAAGGGCGGAGAAGAAAGCAGGTTATTAATAAATCTTCCAGACTGAGTGGACAACAGCAGCGCTGTGATAAATGACTACTCCGTCCCGTCAGAGCTGGGTTACCCGATCTATACCAGGGTCGATATTCTGCATGGTTTCCTTTCTCTCTTTTCTTTTGGCCATAGATTATATTGTTCAGAAAACAAGGGATTGATAAAGGTTGTGGATCAGGCTGTAAATGTCCTGGCCCCATCACCACGGGATGAGGGATGAGTGAAGCAGGAAAAATGGTCCACTTGTTTCTGTGACTAAAGAGTTGGAGGATGTTAACCTGCTTAAACTCTGGGCGTGGTCCGAGTCAACGAGGTGAATCCTTCTTCTCCAACACTAGATGGAGATATGATGGAGGAGGAAGAGGCCTCCTGGAGTATGCTGGTTGATGCTGGAGTCTGTTCCTACTGGACTATACTAAACTACACTGGACTATACTGGATTATACTGGACTATTCTGGAGTCCTATACTGCATTAAACTGGACTATGCTAAAGTTTACTGAATTAAACTGGACTATACTGGGCTATACTGGATCGTTTGGGACTACTGAGCCACACTAGAGCCTAGTAAAGTGCAGTAAAGGCAGTGAGAGCGACCCCTTGTTGTTCCTGCCTGATAGAGAGAGAGTCACAGCGTCGGCCTCCAGGTCACTGAACCCTCCTGTTCTGTCGGCCTGCAGTACCTCTCCGGTCCTCTGGGGACCAGGCCAGTGGCGTCACACCGTTGGCCTGCAGTACCTCTCCGGTCCTCTAGAGACCACCGTGCGGCGTCCCAGCTGGCCTGGAGAGGGGGGGTATTTTAAACAGCAGCAGAGCAGAACTGGGCCAGTAAATACCTGGCTGTGGTAAGCAGGTCACCTTCAACCCAGTTCCTACCGGCCTCGGATGATCAGATAGGAGAAGGAGCAGGAGGAGTAGCAGAAGGGGGAGGAGAAGGAGGGAGAGGCCTGCCTCCCACCACCATGCTCTCCTCCCTCTCCTCCCCTGGTATATCCAGGATATTTCTGGATCTTTCTAAAGTCTTGTCATACAGACTGGGCTCAACAGCTTGTCGCTTCTACCGTCTGACTCTCTGTAACTCTGTCTCACTCACTGTCTCATTGTCTCTGTCATTCTGTCTGTCTCTTTCTCACTCACTGCCTGTCTCTGTCTGTCTCTCCATCTAAGTCTGCCTGTCTCCTTCTGTCTCTCTCACTCTCTGTCTCCATAGTATGCATCACTACCTCGGAGATCTCTGATCTCAATGTGTCGCACTCTCTGTGTCGCTGGTACCAGGTATACACCGCTAACTACATGCTGGCATCACTATAGCATGCTAGGCTACCGGGGTAAATAAGTAGAACACGAGAGAAGGCGTCCATTGAAGTGTTTGTCTTGGATGTTTATAGGCTGGCTCCAAATCAGAAACTTGGAGTCTTCAAATGATTCCAAATCAAGGAACTGGTTTGTACTGGTTCTGAGGACCCTCATGGTTATTGTTACTCATGATTGAGTTACAAACACCAGTATTACCGTGAGTCCGCCTTACCCAACAACATGACCTCCAGACAGAGAGCTGCCGGTGCCTGGCTGAGAGCGGAATGGGAATGTGGAATGTGGAATTTCCTAATCCTGGAGTCTGAACTCTCCGGAGTCTCCTCTAATGGTTCAGTACGGAAGGGTTGTTTTCAAGAGCTGCAGGCTTCTGGTGTCCAGATCATCATATAATAATGTGTACTACCAGAACAAGGACATCAAAACAAGACTTCCTGAAGGCATCGCTTCTGGCGTAGACTACCCTCAGACGTCGACGACAGTCAGACCTAGTCTACCCTCAGACCTAGACCACAGTCAGACCTAGGCTACAGTCAGACCTAGACTACCCTCAGACCTAGACTACCCTCAGACCTAGACTACAGTCAGACCTAGACTACCCTCAGACCTTGACTACAGTCAGACCTAGACTACAGTCAGACCTAGACTTCAGTCAGACCTAGACTACAGTCAGACCTAGACTACCCTCATACCTAGACTACCCTCAGACCTAGACTTCAGTCAGACCTAGACTACAGTCAGACCTAGACTACCCTCAGACCTAGACTACAGTCAGACCTACACTACAGTCAGACCTAAACTACCCTCAGACATAGACTACAGTCAGACCTAGACTACCCTCATACCTAGACTACCCTCAGACCTAGACTACAGTCAGACCTAGACTACCCATTCCACCCCACATCGGCATGGAGCGCGTTCTACCGCTGCGCTGCCAAAACAGAGCAGAGTTGTGACTTTGATGATCAGCCTTTGCTTGCTCTTAGCTCTTGGCGGTGCGAGGCTACCAGCTGAGGTAGCCTTAGGATCTGCTCTGCTGATACTCCCAGTGCTTGTTGTGTGTGATAGCAGGCTTGTGAGGGAGGCCCCTCCACAGAGTCCATGTGGTGTGGGGGTCCATACGTCAGGAACCAGCGTCAGTGAATCATCTTCTCAGCTCGGAGATTTCTCCCACAGCTTCCCAGGGCCAACTCTGCACCAGGGAATTCCTTAAAATATCGTGTCACGCAGACCGCCTGCGCAGCAGAGAGGCGCTGGGTTCCGCAGCAGAACGTGTGGTCAGAACGTGACGCAACGAGCGAGTCATAGGGAGGTGCAACGAGTGTAGCAGTAAGGCAAATGATATTAGCCGTGATGTCAGCCATCATGCTAGGAACTTTACTTGCAAAGATGTAACCATTTTGCAAGCCATTGTGGTAGCCATCATGCTAGTTATCATGCTAGCCATTATACTAGCCCGCATGCTGTCCACCATGCTAGTCCTCATACTATCCGCCATGCTGGCCCTCATGCTGTCCACCATGCTAACCCTTGTGCTATCCAACATGCTAACCCTCATAGCCCTCATGCAACCACCATGCTAACCCCCATGCTAGTCCTAATGCTATCCACCATGGTAACCCTCGTGCTATCCACCATGCTAACCCTCATGCTGTCCACCATGCTAACCCTCATGCTATCCACTATGCTAGTGTCCTCATGCTATCCACCATGCTAACCCTCGTGCTATCCACCATGCTAGTCCTCATGCTATCCACCCTGCTAGTCTGCTATCCACCATGCTAACCTTTGTGTCTATCCACCGTGCTAGTCCGCTATCCACCATGCTAACCCTCATGCTATCCACCATGCTAGCCCTCATGCTATCCACCATGCTAGTCCTCATGCTATCCACCATGCTAGTTCTCATGCTATCCACCATGCTAGTCCTCATGCTATCCACCATGCTAACCCTAATGCTATCCACCATGCTAACCCTAATGCTATCCACCATGCTAACTCTCATGCTATCCACCATGCTAGCCCCTTGCTGCATTGATGAATGTAGGGCAGAGCTGTGCGCCGCGGGGTCTAACTAGGGCAGTTAGAGAAGCAGGCCAGCGATGGCTGCCTCTACCCAAGTTCTCAGAGATCTTCTGCAGGAAACGTCTCTTCACTGTGAACAAAGCTTGTTGTTTCCGCAACCACTCGGGTCCACCGTGTGGTTAACAGCAGTGATGGTGACAGCATTGATAGCCAAAAGGGTTAGCAGCATTAGCAGTGATCTATACTGAAAAAAGCACAACCCCTGACAACTATCACCGGTGTCTGATTGGTCCTCCTCTGTCTCTCTCTCACATTCAGGAGACCAATGAAATCGTGGCAATTAAGAAGTTCAAGGACAGTGAAGGTAAGCTCATCATCATCATCATCATCATCATCATCATCATCATCATCATCATCATCATCATCAATAAACCAATTCACCTATCAACTGATGCGTGATGTAACCTGCTCCTCCTCCTCCTCCATGACCTTCTCCTCCTCCATGACCTCCTACTCCATGACCTCCTCCTCCGTGTCTTCCTCCTCCTCTGTGACCTCCTCCTCCACCAACTCCTCCTCCTCTGTGACCTTCTCCAGAGAATGAGGAGGTCAAGGAGACCACGCTGCGGGAGCTGAAGATGCTCCGCACGCTGAAGCAGGAGAACATCGTGGAGCTGAAGGAGGCGTTCCGCCGCCGGGGGAAGCTCTACCTCGTCTTCGAGTATGTGGAGAAGGTACGTCCACGGCCCTGGCTATTGCACCGGCTCTCCGACCGTCCAGCGAACATCACCGCCCGCCTGATGGACCAAACCACACTTACATTGCATTCACATTCAGGGCGTT
The DNA here is from genome assembly GCA_900291075.1 of Melanogrammus aeglefinus. Lineage (NCBI taxonomy): Eukaryota > Metazoa > Chordata > Actinopteri > Gadiformes > Gadidae > Melanogrammus > Melanogrammus aeglefinus. The sequence goes on from OLKM01000745.1 coordinate 99,100, forward strand.
GAGCAGACGCTTTTATGCAATGCGACTCACAATAAGTACATTTGTCAGAAGAATTTACTGCCAGGTTAACTCATTCAACATATACAACAAAGCTAGTACATTAGTCAGAAGAAAAAGTCACAACAATGCATCTCTTTTGGCACAGTAAGGATGTGAATAGAACCAGGTGTCAAGCACTAACCATCACTATAGGGTAACCCATCCCCGTATACAACAAAGATAGATGCTACACAATGCTAAGTAATGTTTTTAATTGCCAGTACGTACAACATACAATAAGTACGTAAATTAAGTGCCGAAAATAGGCAAACAAAGTTATATCAGGAACGAGCTGAAGCTAGCATGAAACAAAACTATACAAACATGAAACAAGCTAACCAAAGATGGGGAGATACGAGCCAACATTAGCCAGATCCAGGTAAAACTATCCCTGAGGAAGAGTAGGCATTGTTTCCTTCTGTCTGTCTCACTCTTTGTAGTACATAGTTCACATCACTCTCTCGGCCTCTCTGGCTAGCTCCATCTCAATGTGTCTCACTCTCTGTGCCGCTAGTACCAGCTATGCACCGCTAACGACATGCTAGCATCACTCGGCTAGCGTGCTAGGCTACTGGTGTTACAAGTCGAACCCGTGAGAAGGCGGCCATTGGAGTATTTGTACTGGATGTGTATAGGCTGGCTTCAGATCGTGTGCTTTGAGTTTCATTGTACCCTGTTGTGTTGACTGCTGTTGCAGAACATGCTGGAGCTGCTGGAGGAGCTGCCCAACGGTGTGCCCTCGGAGAAGGTCCGCAGCTATATCTACCAGCTCATCAAGGCCATCCACTGGTGCCACAAGAACGACATCGTCCACAGGGGTAATGACGCCGTCGCGTGACGCCATCGCGGCATCATGACGTGGCATCATCACATGACATCATCACCCTCCTTGCCAGTTGGAGCAGGAGGAGCAGGAGTGATGGAGTATGACTGGGGCGCGAGTAGTGGGGGAGGAGGGGTCGAAGGGGGAGTAGAAGTGGAGGAGGACTGGGGCGCGAGTAGTGGAGGACGAGTTGGAGGGGGAGTAGAAGGGGAGGGGGAGTAGAAGGGGAGGAGGAGGAGGAGCAGAGTAGTAAAGGAGTGTTTCAGGAGTTGCTTGTGTCGAGTACGGACTGAACTGGCAGTGCTGACTTCGTCTTAAGAACAGGCAGCCTACTCTGCCATTTCCTGGACGTTATACATCCCATAATGTTAACAGGGCTCCCCGTGGACACCACAAATAGCCTGTCCAGGACGTCTGCTACGAGGGCATCCTGCCCTCTGCTGACCCTGCAGAAGAAGAACAGCGTCGGGGGAGCCGTCTCCCCCCTGAGGTGCCGATGTCCTCCTCCCGCCTCCTCCCTCCTCCTCCCTCCCCCCGACTCTCACCCTCTCCGCCTCGTCTGCAGCAGACGTCACGCCGCGCTGCTAAAAGCGTCCCCTGCTCTGAAATAGCTCCTCACGCTGAACTGTGCGCCGGCCCGTTGGTTAGGCACCGGGAGTCAGCACCTCCTCTATGACCTCCTCCACCTCCATGACCTACACCTCCTCCATGACCCCCTCCTCCTCCTCACAGAACCAATCGATCTCTCCAGGAACAACAAGGTCAATCTTGGAGGTTCATCTACACTGAGGGGATGTCGCGACCCACACCCATTCATTCACACTCACCCACCGACGGGTCGAGGCGTCTCGCTCAGGGACACCTCGGCACTCCACTACCAACCTTCCGGTGACCAGCCGACCCGCTCTACCTCCTGAGCTCCTGCCGCTCCGGCTGTTAGCATTCGGAGCTGGAACCGCCTGGATCCCCTGCTACGATAGTAGGGCAAGGGAGTGGGCCCCGTGCAGAGCTCTGTTGGCAGGGCGGCGGCGGGCAGATGGCCGTGTGAGCTCCTCTTGGCAGAGACGCTGGCCCACACCCAGATCACTCCTGAAGACGAATTACTGTACACCCCGACACGGGGAACCAGAACAGAGGACACTCTCTCCTCCTCTCCACCATCGACCACCATCGTCCCTTCTCGTGGGGAGAGGAGTGGTTAATGCGTGGTGTTAATCTGTCCTGTTTGACAGTGACTGACCTCTTTTCTCCTGTGTTTGTCCCCTTCCTCTCCTCTCTCTGTCCACCTCCCTTCTCCATTCCATCCTCATGCTCTCCTCCTCTCTCCCCTCACCCCTCTTCCTGTCCCTCACCTTATCTACCACTCCTCTCCCCCCCCCCCTCTCCCCTCCCTCAGATATCAAACCGGAGAACCTCCTCATCAGCTCTGAAGACGTCCTCAAACTCTGTGACTTTGGTGAGCACCCCGTCCTCCACCCTGACCACCCTGGGTCTGACGCCCCCCCAACCCCCCCCCCCCCCCCCTCAGGGTACAAGGGGGAGCCGTGGGTCTGACCCCCCCCCCCCCCCCCCCCCAAACCTCAGGGTATGAAGGGGGGGGGCGGGGAGTCAGCATCCCCAGCAGGTGGCCCAGGGCACTGCAGCCTCCGCAGACACACCACTGCATCCTAGCTGGTCAGACGTACCGTCAGGGCCAGACCTGCTGTGAAGCAGTGTGTGTCGTGTCTATCTGTCTCGGTTCTACGCTCTGCCTGTGAAGCAGTGTGTGTCGTGTCTATCTGTCTCGGGTCTACGCTCCTCTGCATGTGGGAACCCCATCCCTCCTCTGATCCTCCTTCGATGAGGACCAGGCAGGGGGAGCTGTGGCCAGAACCTGGGGTCCACCCCAGAGAGCAGTGTCTGTCCGGTCGTTACACCACCCAGATACCAGGCAGAGCCGGAGACCCCTGCTGCCTTTGTGTTCTCATCGATCGCCGCCGGAAAGGCTCGTTTGCGTTGACTATTAATGATGTGTTGGGGTGGTTTATTTATAACATCGTCACGTTGAAACGAGTCTGTGGTTGACCGCCTGATGAAGACCAGTCTGTTGCTGGCCTCATGGTTCTCCTCCTCTCTCCCGGTTCTCCTCTCCTTCTCCTCTCCAGGCTTCGCCCGGAACCTGTCCGAGGGAACCGACGCCAACTACACGGAGTACGTGGCCACGCGCTGGTACCGCTCCCCGGAGCTGCTGCTGGGGTAGGTACCGCAGAACCGCAGAACCTCTAGGACAGCTAGAACCACTAGAACCGCAGAACCTCTAGAACAGCTAGAACCACGAGGGACGGGAGCACCCTGGGTGGACTGGAGGTCTGCTGATACGCTCCAGAGAAACCAGCCGGCAAAATACACACATTTATATACACTTTAAAACACACGTTAATACACACGTTAATACACACGTTAATACACACGTTAATACACACATTAAGCAGAAAGAAGGATCCATTTGTATGTACATACATATGTATGTATGATGTAGTACTGATGCTATATACTGTATAATGTACGTATATACCGTACGGACACTACTGATACTGTATACTGTATATCGTGTTTACAGTACCGATGCTATATACTGTATACTGTATGTACAGTACTGATACTGTATACTGTATACTGTACGTACAGTATACAGTACTGATACTGTATACTGTACGTACAGTATACAGTATGCAGTACTGATACTGTATACTGTATACTGTACGTACAGTACTGATGTTGTATACTGTATACCGTGTGTACAGTACTGATACTGTATACTGTATACTGTACGTACAGTACTGGTCTTTAAGTGCCCCCCTGCTGTGCAGCGCCCCCTACGGGAAGGCGGTGGACATGTGGTCGGTGGGCTGCATCCTGGGGGAGCTGAGCGATGGCCAGCCGCTGTTCCCGGGGGAGAGCGAGATCGACCAGCTGTTCACCATCCAGAAGGTCCTGGGCCCCCTGCCCCCCGAGCACATGAAGCTCTTCTACAGCAACCCCCGCTTCCACGGCCTCAGGGTAGGACCCCCCCTCAGGGAAACACCCCCCCGACCCCCTCAGGGTACGCCCCCCCCTCAGGGAAACACCCCACCCTCCTCGACCCCCTCAGGGTACGACCCCCCGACCTCAGGGAAACACCACCCCCCGACCCCCCTCAGGGAAAACACCCCCCTACGACCCCCTCAGGGTACGACCCCCCCTCAGGGTACGACCCCCCCCTCAGGGTACGACCCCACCCACCCCTCAGGGTACGACCCCCCCTCAGGGAAACACCTGTCCAACCCCCTCAGGGTACGACCCCCCTCAGGGAAACACCCCCCAACCCCCTCAGGGTAGGACCCCCCCTCAGGGTAGGACCCCCCCTCAGGGTAGGACCCTTAAAGGAGACATATTGTACCGTGTGATTAGCCTTACAAGCCAGCACAGATCTAGGTGGACACGCCCACTAGTGATGTCATATTGAAACAGCTTGTAAGGCTAATCCCACTCACAGCTGGTGGTGTAATATGTCCCCTTTAGAGGGTCTGAGTATTGGCCCAACATGGCCGTCAGAGAGCCGGTGCCTGAGAACCACGGGACGGCGCTGAGAATAGAACGGGTCCTCAGCCAATCACAGCCCTTTAGACACTGCTCAGGGCCAACTGTCCCCTCAGCCAATCACAGCCCTTAGACACTACTGAGGGCCAACTGTCCCCTCAGCCAATCACAGCCCTTAGACACACTACATACACACATAGGAGTTAAAATGATGTGTGTGTGTGTGTGTGTGTGTGTGTGTGTGTGTGTGTGTGTGTGTGTGTGTGTGTGTCGTGTGTGTGTGTGTGTGTGTGCGTGTGTGTGTGTGTGTGTGTGCGTGTGTGTGTGTGTGTGTGTGTGTGTCTGTGTGTGTCTGTGTGTGTGTGTGTGCGTGTGCGTGTGCGTGTGTGTGTGCGTGTGTGCGTGTGTGCGTGTGCGTGTGTGCGCTCTAGTTCCCTGCGGTGAACCACCCCCAGACTCTGGAGAGGCGGTACCTGGGTCTGATCAGTGGAGCTCTGCTGGACCTGATGAAGGTGAGACACCCTCCTCTTCCTCCTCACCCTCCTCTCCCTCATGGTGTATTACACATGAATACAGCAGCGTGCACCAGCATGGTCCAGGAGCGTGCACGAGCACCAGGAGGAGCCTGCTACCTCGTTAGCCAATAGGAGGAGCCTGCTACCTCGTTAGCCAATAGGAGGAGCCTGCTACCTCGTTAGCCAATAGGAGGCGCCTGCTACCTCGTTAGCCAATAGGAGGAGCCTGCTACCTCGTTAGCCAATAGGAGGAGCCTGCTACCTCGTTAGCCAATAGGAGGAGCCTGCTACCTCGTTAGCCAATAGGAGGCGCCGGTTACCTCGTTGGCCACTAGGGGAGCCTGTTCTCGTTGCCCTCTGGCCAATTAGCGCCGTCTGTGTGTAGCGGGAGAGAGGGAGGCTGGCGTGTGTCTCTGGTTAATGTGCTTTTGGAGGGAGGAGGTAGGGGGGAGGAAGGGAGGAGGGAGGAGGTAGGGGGGAGGGAGGGGGGAGGCGTTAGTGAGCGTGTGGGCAGTGGTTCAGCAGCCTGACTAGTGTGATAACCAGGATGACTCATAATGTTTTGTTGGCTAGCCTTCCTGTATGCTGAGAGAATCTCAAGGCTATGTGTGTGTGTGTGTGTGCGGGGTGTGTGTTTGTGGGTGTTTGGGCGTGTGTGTGGGTGCATGTCTATATGTGTGTGTGTGCGTGTGGTGCGGTGTGTGTGTGTTTGCGTGTGTGTGGGGGGGGTTTGTAATGTGGGCGTGCATGTGTGCGTGGATCGTGGGCGTGCGTGCGTGCGTGCGTGCGTGCGTGCGTGCGTGCGTGCGTGCGTGCATGCGTGTGTGTGTGTGTGTTTGTGTGTGTGCGCGCGCCTGCGTTCACCAGAACCTGCTCCTGCTCAGTCCTACGGAGCGCTTCCTGACGGAGCAGAGCCTGAACCACCACGCCTTCCAGAGCCAGCGGCCGGCGGAGCGACCCGCCCCCTCCACCCCCACGCCCGCACGCTCCTCCAAGAGGAAGCCTCACCACGGGGACAACAGCACCCCCAGCAGGTGGCCCAGGGCACTGCAGCCTCCGCAGGCGCATCACTGCATCCTAGATCTGTCCCAGTGCCACGACGTGGTGTCAGCAGTGCTGCTGTGTTACTACCAGACCTGATCTAACCCCGAGCCCTCCTCCTCTCTCCATGTTATCCTCCTCCCTCTGACTCCTTGTCCTCCTCCCACTCCTCCATCACCTCCCCCTCCTCCCCCCGTCGCCCTCCTCCTGCAGGAGCCACCACCGCTCCAGCAGCAGGGAGTGTTCGAGCCTCCCCCGCCACGAGGAGCTCCACCCCCACGCCGACTCCTTCCACAACGGCAGCGCCTCCACCAGCCTGAGCCCCACCCTGCACCCCAAGAGCTACCAGCCGCCGCAGGGCTATGGCGCCCCCGCAGAGCTGCCCCACCTGGTCACCGCCAGCGAGCCGCGCCAGGCCAAGCCCGACTTCGAGGCCTCCAACCTGGGCATGAAGGCCTCCGACGGCCCCGGGGCCAAGTACCTCAAGTCCAACTCGCGGCTGCAGCAGAACCGCCACTCGCTGGTGGAGGGCAAGAGCGGCACGGGGCAGGAGAAGCACGCCCGGCACGGCTACAAGGAGGCGCACGGCCTGCTGCCCCCCGCCTCCTCCTCCTCGCGCTTCGCCTTCCTCAACCTGTCCAAGAGCCACGGCACCCTGAGCGACGCCAAGTCGGTGGGCAACCTGAGCGAGGTGCACCTGCTGGGCGACGAGCCGTCCCCGCGCTACCTCCCCTCGTCCTGCCTGGACCTGACCGCGCCCGGCAGCCCGCTGACGCGCCGCAACGACCGGCTGGCCCACGGCGGCCGCGGCAGCACGCGCTCCGAGCGCGAGAGCAACACGCTGGACTCGGCCTACCGCCGCGCCTCCTCCCGCCACAAGGCGTCGGAGGAGGGGCGCTCCCCGGACGCCCTGGACCAGGGGGAGGGCGGGGGAGGGGGAGGGGGAGGGGGGAGCCACGGCCATTCCCTCTCCGCCCCCCACGACCCCCTGGGGTACGGCCAGGGCTACACCAGCCCCTTCTCCTCGCAGCAGCGGCCGCACCGCCACTCCATGTACGTGCGGCGGGACCACCAGCGGCCCCACGGCGCAGAGGAGGGCCTGGCCCCGGGGCCCGGCCTGGCCAACCGGGCCAGCAGCCTGCAGATGCTCTCGCCCCAGCTGCAGCACCGCTCTCTGCCCCGCCACCCCGGGGGGCGGCCGGAGGAGGAGTCCAGCAGGGTGAGAGCTCCCTCTGCTCCCCGGGGGGAGGGTGGGGGGTCCGGCCTGGGAGGGGAGGCCTGGGTCCTGGGTGGGCTTTGAGGATGTGTTTGTGGTAGATACGGGGATGCCAGTGCTGCTGTAACAGATCAGGCGCTGGTGGCCTCCGTCTAGAGGTGTTCCGACACGTTCCAGTATCGGAAATACTCAGACGCTGCCTAAAGCGCGGCGTCAGGTATCGGCGAGTAAGCAGGTATATGCACCGATCCGATAGCACCACGGGGTTCATTTACTACACAGAACTTCCCAAGCACTGCAGTGTTATGCTGCCTCTGTTAACAGTCTGAGGTGGAAAGTCGGGATGGGAAACTCCATCTCTGACCGACCCTATGCATGGACACTTAACTACAAGAATACAAATGTATTGTACAATTATAGATTATAAATGTAAATGAGTTCTGAAAAGATCATTTGTTGATAGTAAGTGAACCGACTGTACATCTCTGGAATCGAATGAGAGCTTATTGGTTACAATAGACGCTGTATCGTGAATACTCTGTATCGGCCGATCGGCAGGAATGGGTATCGGGAAGGAGAGAACGGTATCGGAACATCTCTACCTCCGTCCCGGCGTCATGCTGGCCGTTAGCTTAGCTTAGCTCAGCGTTCAGCAGAGAGCCCCCCCCCAGTCGCCCGGGGGGGGCTCAGCATATGCGGCGGTGCTTGTATGTGTGTGTGCTCCGCGTCGTGGGCGCCGTGACTCATGCCCGCTGTATGTTTGTGTACACACTGAGCGTCGGTGAGAGAGAGGCACTGTGTTTGTGTGTGTGTGTGCTTCTCTGTTGTCATGGTGCCGTCTTCACACCTCGTCTTCATCAACAGAGCGAGCAGGCGCCCCTGGACTCCGCCCACTCTGCCAGGCCTCCAATCAGGGACTCCACCCGGGATAACTCCGCCTCCTTTCACATTCAGCGGCAGAAAAGCGAGGTCCGACCTGCTGCCCGTTACCCATGAGCCTGTAACCACGGCTAACAACCTAGCACCCATAACTAGACCTGCAGCAAGGCCTGTGCACACAGCTATCTGTAAAGCTAGCACTGTGTACACAGCTAGCTGTGTAGTAAGCCCTGTGGACACAACTAGCCCTGCAGCTAGCATTAGAGCTAGCACTGTGTACACAGCTAGCCGTGTCATTAGTCCTGTGTACATAGCTAGCCCTGTGCACACAGCTAGCCGATTAGTTAGCCCTGTGCACACAGCTAGCTGTGTAGTTAGCACACAGACTGAGGGTGTGGGTGGATGCTCTCTTTATATTCTCTCTCAGCCTCCTCATTTGTGCTGTGAGCTTTGCTTCTCTGGGATGAGACTGCAGATCAGAGATAGAATCGCTCCCCCTCTCTCCGCCTGTGTCTCTCCCTCCGTCTCTCTATAAATAACCTCCTGTCTTACAATTCTGTCAACATCACAACAGCTCAGTAACACCTAGCTAGGTTAGCTAAGCTATACCTGCTCAGGTGAAGCATAGCTAGCTAGGTTAGCTAAGCTATACCTTGCCAGGTGAATCATAGCTAGCTAGGTTAGCTTGGTTCTACCTGGCCAGGTGGGCTAAGCAGCCCCTGGTCCGATGTCTGACGCGTTGCGTTGTCAGCAGGTGGGGATGTACCACGAGCAGCAGGAAGACTCGTCCAAGGAGAATCGCATCATCTACAGCGACTCCATGCCCCGGAGGGTGGGCAGCTTCTACCGAGGTCAGAGGTTAAGAGCGCTCTGACGACCGCATGGGGGATGATAAGTCAGGTTCATTGGTGGTTTGGGCGGTGGTGGGAATGCACTCCAGCGATGACAACACACATCTTTCCTCTGTTGGCTAGATGATGAAGATTTCTTAGGCCAGCTAAATATTTCATTTCATTGTAGAGCATGATCATAGAGAAGATAGACGCCGCAAAGTTACCACGAATACATTCAGTGAGACAACGGGTGGACAGGATTCTTAGAGGGAAACTTCCACATCATGGGCAGTTAAAGGTGAGGGGGGGTGACCTTCGGGAGAGGTTAGGGTTGGCCCTGTCTCATTTGACCGCTGATGCCATTTTTATCTCCCCCTTTCCCGACAGTCCCATCGCCGCGCCCGGAGAACTCCTTCCACGAGGGGCGGGGTCAGAGCCGGGGGCAGGGCCGGGGTCCCGGCCTGTCAGGGGAGGGAAGCACGGGCTCCAACCACTCCAAACGCCAGACCGCCTTCGACCCCTGGTGAATATGCCTTCTGAGATCGTACTGAACGTTGTTCTGTGAATCTACTGCTCCTTTAACGTTGTTCTGTCCTGTGAATAAACTCCTGCTTTAACGTTGTTCTCCTGTAGGACTGCTGCTTTAACGTTGTTCTCCTGTAGGACTGCTGCTTTAACGTTGTTCTCCTGTAGGACTGCTGCTTTAACGTTGTTCTCCTGTAGGACTGCTGCTTTAACGTTGTTCTCCTGTAGGACTGCTGCTTTAACGTTGTTTTCCTGTAGGACTGCTGCTTTAACGTTGTTCTCCGGTAGGACTGCTGCTCTAACGTTGTTCTCCTGTAGGACTGCTGCTTTAACGTTGTTCTCCTGTAGGACTGCTGCTTTAACGTTGTTCTCCGGTAGGACAGTTCTACTGCTGCTCTAACGTTGTTCTCCGGTAGGACAGTTCTACTGCTGCTCTAACGTTGTTCTCCGGTAGGACGGGCCACGAGGCGGTGATGAACCCGGTGGAGACCAAGGAGAAGGAGAAGCAGGGCTTCTTCAGAGCCATCAAGAAGAAGAAGAAAAAGTCCCAGCCGGTGAGTTCTGTGCTGCGGTTCGAAACCCGGTGGTTTGCTCGTGGACCCAGCGCCCCCTCCCTCTCGTTGGTGTATGCTTTGTGTCGATATCTCTGTGGAGCTTGGCGCGGTGCGTCCCCTCTCCCCCCCGCCGGACCCCCGTGAGCCCCTGAGTTGCAGGGGCTCCTGTTCTACCTCAGGGTCCGTGCGTCCGGGGGAACCTGGCCTTTAGAACGGCGTTCTCCCCTCCCGGAACCAACGGGAAACGACCAGATTGACCAAATGTCACGGAACGATCAGAACGCCGTTGCGAGAAATGATCAAATGTCAAAACGGAAATGGAAGCGGAGGCGGCATGTGGCTCAGGAGGTGGAGCGGGTCGGCTGGTCACCGGAAGGTTGCTAGTTCGATCGCCGGCTCCGCCTAGCGGAGTGTCGAGTACCTTACCCTGGTGTGGAAAACGCCTTTTCAAAGCAGGTCTCCCAGGCGCCATGGCCCTGGTCGCGGTCGTGGTCGCTGCTGTTGTTGTTGTTGTTGTTGTTGCTGCTGACGTGCCTCGTTCTCCCGCCCCCAGCCGGCTGAGCTCCAGGCCGGAGGACCTCCTCTGATCAAGAGCTGTCTCTTCCCCCTCTTTAACTCAAAGACTAGCTTAAAGACCTCCACCCGCTCTCCGCTCATGGTACTGCCTCCCTCCATGACTCCATCACCACTAATCAGCCGTACACCACCCTGTACACCACCCGTCACACCACCCCGTCCCTCATGTTAGCTTACTGGTACCTGGTCAGGTGAATCCTAGCTAGCTAGGTTAGCTAAGCTGCACCTGCTGGGGTCCCCCTGTCTGTGTAGATAGGCTGCACCCTGGGAGGCCATGGTGCAGCCTCACCTCTCTCTGGTTCACCCCTCCATTAACCCATCTGCCTCTGGTCTGTCCTCCACCTCAGCTCTACCTTTAGGTCAACACCCCCACCTCCACCAGCCAGACTAACCCAGCAGCTTAGCTCCACCCAGACACCACCACCCACCTGCCAGACTAACCTAGTGGCTCAGCTCCACCCAGACACCACCACATGTTCCACGTCCTGTTTGGGCTTTCTTCTGGGCTGTTGGTGTGTTGAGGAGCCTTCTGATAGCTTGAGGACGGTGGGATTGAACCCCACTTACCGCCCCCCCCCCCCCCCCCCTCCGTACTGAGGCCCGTGACTCTCTGACCCCCCAGCAGTGTGATCTCTGATCTCTGACCTTTGGCTGGTGGGGGTGCTGCTGGCCAATCAGGCGCCTTCCATACTAACCGCATGCCTCACCGCTCGAGGGAATGATCTGCATGACCGCCGCCGCGCCGCTTACACACCCCCCGCCCGGCCACGCCTCGCCGCCCTGCCGCTAACGCTGTCTGTTGCCGTGGGAACAGGCGAACGACGGAGCGGAGCGCGGCGCCCAGCAGAAGTCGTCCCGCGCCTCCGGCCACCAGAGCGCCCGCCACCGCTCCCGGGACAAGAGCCGGGAGCGGGACCCCGACGACTGGCCCCACGACAAGCTGGCCGACGCCCACGCCCAGGTAACCATGACCACCAGCGCACAACACGCCCAGGTAACCATGACGAACACGTCACCGTGGTACCAGGTCACCCTGACCACCACACAACACGTTACCCTGGTACCAGGTTACCCTGACAACCAAAGAACAAGTTTCCATGGTACTAGGTAACCCTGACGACCACAGAACTTTCTGCGTTGGGTTCTAACGTGGTTCTGCGTGGTGGTTCCCCTCCCCAGAGCCAGCCCCTGAGGTCTCTGAGGAAGCTGCTCCACCTCTCGTCTTCCCAGTCCAATCAAACGGCCGACCACCGCTACCAGCCCCTCCCCGTCCCTAACCCCGCCCCCTTCCAAGGGGGGCGGGGGCTTCCCCGAGGGGCGGGGCCACGCCGGCGTCGCCACTCCCCAGCTGAAGAGCCGGCAGCAGCAGGGGGGCTACCCGCTCCCGGGCCCCGCCCTGGACCCGGGGTGGGCAGGGCACGGGGCGCCCCTGGGCCGCTCCGAGGGAAACCCCTACCCCGAGCAGATGGGCGGGAAGGGCGGGCAGAATGGACACGGCTTCCCCCGCCAGTCCCGCCCCCGCATGCCCAACCTCAACGACCTGAAGGAGACCGCCCTGTAGGCCCCGCCCACCCATGGCGGCTACTTCCTGTCATTCCCGTGTACTTCCTGTCCAGGCCGACGGAGAACAGGTGTCTCGATAAACCAAACCTTCGAAACGCCCCACCCCCCTGCTTCACTCTGTTTTTATAAAGCTTTCGTGTTTGATAGAATTTATATTATTATTATATATACTATTATAATTTTGCTATACATAGAATAAATACAAATCTATATGGAGTGTAGGTTTTTAAGTGTATTTTTCGTTTCTATTCAATAGAAATCCAGTCAAGTTTGTGCTTTTCTCCTAATAGAAACCAGTGGAACCAATAGGCTGTCATACCGGTAGTTTACTAACTGTTTATTAACTGTTAACACAAGGATCTCACGCCTTCATTCTAAGTCATGTGTTCACCCTACACCTGTCTCGTACCACTGTCAGGATGCCAGTAATGTGTTCATAACCTCACGCCTTCGTCTGTCCGTCGTGATGTTTATCGAGCTAAACTGCAGACGTCGCCCCCTGCTGGACGATTCTGTCCTCCATTGATTCAGAATATTTATTAAAAACGGATTAAATGTATTTATTTTAAGGCAGATAAACATTATATTGTGTTTTTAGCTTTAAGTTGATGAAATAACATTTCAACTGGTATTCCGTGTAACAACCAGTACTCCACTGGGAGTGTATGCCGTATATGATATGAAACACACACAATGTACTGTTGTACCACTTACTGCATAAACATTGGTTTTTACTGAATGTGATTTTTAAAGCAGGGTTTCTGTTATGTTGTCGATAACCACAAACCGGGAACGTTTGGGAGCGCACTTTAGAAAGGACCGTGAAGGAACACTGAACTGAAAAGAGCGCTCGGAGCGGAAAGAGCGCTCGGGACAGAGCGGTTCTCTGAGCGGTTCCACGTGCCATGGACGAGGAGCCGGGATCTACACGCTGAAGTTTTATTTTTTTAAACATTGCACTTTGAAGAGACTGCGTGGCATCGCGTTATCGATCTAATAATAATCCTGATAGGTGATATTGATCTTCCTCTGTGTGGAGTCTGCGTGCCGTGTCGTCTGAACAGAGAATATAACGGAGGCTTCCCACGCTCCCTCCTCGTCACGGAGGACTACTGTACCATGTGTCGTACCACACGCTGCACACAGTATTACATTAATACTGCTGAGTGCATGTCATCCACCAAGCGTCAGATGAAATGAAGTATTTTGAGGTGTTTTTATTATTTTATTACAGACACAACTGAGTAGCATAGAACGTGTAATGACCCCCCCTCTCCCCATCCTCACTCTCCCCTGTGGTGACATTTACTATTTTAGGATCTTCATGTTTACAAATGTAACGGTAAATCTGGAATAAAACTGACTTTGATTCAAGCGATCTCTTTCTTTAACGTCGTTTGGTGTTGACCGGAAGCAGTGCCAGAGAGGGAAAGGTTTTCATTTTGAACAAAATAACTTTGGTAATCCCAGAGTGGAAACGTACATTTTCTGAACACAGGATTAGCCTTCCTCAGTCTACCACCTAAACCTTAAACACTTTGCAGGAAGGAAGTCTTTATAGGGGCGTGGTCAGACGGGGGCGGGGCCAGGTGTGCGGCACTTCTTCATGCACACGAGCACCTCCATGCGCAGCGCGATGCGCGTGTGCCAGCCCAGCGGCAGCAGGCGGACGTAGCGCGCCACGATGGGGGGGCGCAGCAGGTTCTGCACCGTGGAGGAGCGGTCCGTGTTCCCGTAGAACACCTGGGGGGGGGGGGGGGGGGCGGAACCACGTCATCACACTGTGTACGTCTGCATTCGTTTGTATCCAAAGACGCTTACAACAATAGGAACATTAGTCAGAAGAAAGACAAACAAACTAAACTGTGTTAAACTGATCTCCTCCACTGACAGGTGAGCTGCTCCTCACCCTCACCCCTCACCCTCACCCCTCACCCTCACCCCTCACCCCTCACTCCTCACCCCTCACCCTCACTCCTCACCCCTCACTCCTCACCCTCACCCCTCACTCCTCACCCCTCACCCTCACCCTCACTCCTCACCCCTCACTCCTCACCCTCACTCCTCACCCCTCACCCTCACCCTCACTCCTCACCCCTCCTCTCACCTCACTCCCTCACCCCTCCAAACCCTCACCCTCACTCCTCTCACCCTCACTCCTCACCCTCACTCTCACCCCTCACTCCTCACCCCTACTCCTCACCCCTCACTACTCCACTCACCCCTCACTCCTCAACCCTCCACCCCTCACTCCTCACCCCTCACCCCATCACCCTCTAACCTCCTCACCCCTCACCCTCAACTGCCTCACCCCTCACACTCCTCAAATCCTTCACGGCCTCACTCCTCACCCCTCACACCCTCACCCTTCACCCCTCACCTCCTCACCTCCTCAACCCTCAACTCCCTCACTCCTCACCCTCACCTCACGCCTCATCCTCACTACCTTCACTCATGACCCTCACTCCCTCACCCTCTCCTCTCACCCTCACTCCTACACTCCTCAACCTCACACCCTCTCTCACCCCTCACCTCCGCCACGCACGGACCTCATCCCTCCCTCACTCATGCCCATCACCTCCACCCCTCACTCCTCACCCATCACTCCTCACCCCTCAACTCTCCCACCCTCAAACTCTGAAACCCCTCCTCTCCTCACACTCGTCCTCACCACCTCTACCCACCCCGGTGCCCCCCCCGGTGCCCCCCCGGTGGCACTCACCCTGTTGTTGCCGCTCTGGTCCTTGTAGTAGACCCAGTGGGCGGTCTCGGTGGGGCGATGCTGCAGGCTGTACTTGGTGACCCACTCGTCAGCGTCGCAGCGTCCCTGGGTCAGGACCCCCGAGACCACCCCCACCTGCTGCAGGTCCAGCTGGAGCCACTGGTGGGGGTCGTTGTACTTGGAGAGCCACGCACACCTGCACGCACGGGCACACGCACATGGATACACACACACGGGCACACGCACATGGATACACACACACGGGCACACGCACATGGATACACACACACGGGCACACAGGCGCATGGACACACGCATGCACACACACACACGCACACACACGTGCACACACACACACACACACGCACACACAAATGATGTCAAATGAGGACCTGTTTGTGTCCATGTGTGTATCATGTATCGCTGATCAGCGTATGCGTGTGTGTGTGTCATTATGTGTATCTGTGTGTCTGTGTATTTATATTAGTGTCTGTGTGTGTATTATGTAGTAATGTGTGTCTGTGTGTGTGTCTGTGTGTGTTTATATGTAGTAATGTGTGTGTCTATGTGTGTGTATTATGTAGTAATGTGTGTGTCTATGTGTGTGTATTGATGTAGTAATGTGTGTCTGTGTGTGTCTATGTGTGTGTAGTGATGTAGTAATGTGTGTGTCTATGTGTGTGTAGTGATGTAGTAATGTGTGTGTCTATGTGTGTGTATTGATGTAGTAATGTGTGTGTCTATGTGTGTAGTGATGTAGTAATGTGTGTGTCTATGTGTGTGTATTGATGTAGTAATGTGTGTGTCTATGTGTGTGTATGATGTGTGTGTGGCCCTTATGTGTGTGTGTATTATGTAGTAATGTGTGTGTCTATGTGTGTAGTGATGTAGTAATGTGTGTGTCTATGTGTGTGTAGTGATGTAGTAATGTGTGTGTCTATGTGTGTGTAGTGATGTAGTAATGTGTGTGTCTATGTGTGTGTATTGATGTAGTAATGTGTGTGTCTATGTGTGTGTATTGATGTGTCTCTGACCCAAAGCCCTGGTTGTTGAGCCGGGCCCTGTGCGGGAGCCAGGCCAGGTACCAGCCCGCGTACTGGGCCTGGTTGGAGCAGCTGATCTGGGACGGGCCCACCCAGCCCGACTCAAACCCCAGGGGCCGGTGATACGGGCACTCTGGAACGCACACACACACACACACACTGGTAAACACACACACACACACACACACACACACACACACACACACACACACACACACACACACACACACACACACACACACACACACACACACTCCTACGAGGGGTCCGACTCCCCGCTCTGACAGATCTGTGTTCAACTGCTCAGCCTGGCGTACTGACGCCTCCTCCACCTCCTCCTCCACCTCCCTCACCTCCACCTCCTCCTCCACCTCCTCCTCCACCCCTCACTTCCACCTCCTCCAACTCCTCCTCCACCACCACCATCTCCTCCACCACCATCACCTCCACCTCCTCCTCCAACACCACCTCCTCCACCACCTCCTCCTCCTCCTCCACGACCACCTCCTCCTCCACCACCACCTCCACCTCCTCCACCTCCTCCACCACCATCTCCTCCACCTCTTCCTCCACCACCACCTCCTCCACCTCTTCCTCCTCCAACACCTCCTCCACCTCTTCCTCCTCCAACACCTCCTCCTCCTCCTCCTCCACTCGCGTGTGGAGGACGCCCTACTTCCTGTTCCTTGTAATCTCCTCGCTGCTCCCCGCCTCAGTAATCAGATTACCCGGCGCTCGTCAGGGTCGGATAATCCACCACCAGAACCTCTGCTGGGGCCGGGTCCCGGCCTGGGAGGACCACAGAGACCCAGACCTCCACCACCCCTGTCGGGGGGGTCTCTGGGTCAGCACTTCGGCCGATACCGAGTTTATAGCGATACAGCATCTAGCATTGTAACTGCTAGCAGCACTTGTTTTTATTTTTTATTATGTAGTGTTATACATGCATTTCATTCTTGAAGTTAAGCGTGAGCATCCATGTTTTAACGATGTGGTAGCTCGAACGCAGGTAGGTCGGAGATGACCCGTTTCCCGTTCCGACTTTCCACCTCAGACCGCTAGCGGACGCAGCATAATACCGTAGTGTTGTGAAGGTCTCTGCCTCTGTAGTAAATGAGTCATGTGACGGTATTGGATCTGTGCATAGAGTTGCGTACTCACTGATACCCGATGCTGTATTTTAGGTAGTATCGGAGGAATATCCGATTCTGGTATCGGTATCGGAGGACCCTACTGTTGACCATCTCTGGGTCAGAGCGACCCTACGACTAGAGTCACCAGACGTATGTCTGGGCTCGCGGGCGCTGACTAGTAAAGCCGTGATATTTGATGGAACATTGTTTTATTGAAAGCTTTTTAATACGTAGGTCTGAAGGGTCGAAGCTCCTCCTACGAGAACCGCTTCATGTTTGGCAGTCGGGAGCTAACCGCTAGGCAGTAGCTAGTGGCACAGGCAGAGCGGTGGAGCTAACCGCTAGCAGTAGCTAGTGGCACAGGCAGAGCGGTGGAGCTAACCGCTAGCAGTAGCTAGTGGCACAGGCAGAGCGGTGGAGCTAACCGCTAGGCAGTAGCTAGTGGCACAGGCAGAGCGGTGGAGCTAACTGCTAGCAGTAGCTAGTGGCACAGGTTGAGCGGTAGAGCTAACCGCTAGTAGTAGCTAGTGGCACAGGCAGAGCGGTGGAGCTAACCTAACCTAACTGTCACTAGGTTAACCTATTCCCCGTATACACAATGAACAATGGTAACTAGGATTGGACGCTGCACACTGCTGAGCACTGGTGTTTAGGTACTGGTGGGGGGGTCTGACCTGGCATGCAGTCCCGAGGTGGGCTCTGCGGGGGGGCCGGGGTCAGGGTGGGGTAGGTGATGGTGGGACCCCCCGTCATGGGGTCTGCGGTGTCACAGTCACAGGTGCACGCCTTCACCGACCCCCTGGTGAACGCCTCCTCCACCTGCTGCACCTCCTCCACCTCCTCCTCCTCCTCCACCTCCTCCTCCTCCACCTCCTCCTACCTCCTGCCCTCCTCCTCCTCCTGCGCCTCCTCCTCCTCCTCCTGCGCCTCCTCCACCTCCTCCTCCGCCTCCTCCTCCACCTCCTCCAAATCCAGACACCTCTTCCACCTGCTGCACCTCCTCCACCTCCAGGTCCGCCTGTTGGGGGAGCTGCTGCTCTTCCTGGTTCCTCGCCTCCTCCTGAGGGGGGAGGGAGAGAGGGGGAGGAGGAGAGGATGATGATGATGATGATGATGATGATGATGATGATGATGATGATGATGATGGAAGAGAAGACAAGACAGACAGACAGACAGACAGACAGACAGACAGACAGACAGACAGACAGACAGACAGACAGACAGACAGACAGGACAGACAGACAGACAGACAGACAGACG
>OLKM01000745.1:119879-164879 GCA_900291075.1 Melanogrammus aeglefinus
CACCTCTCTGCTCCACCTCTCTGCTCCACCTGTCTGCTCCACCTGTCTGCTCCACCTCTCTGCTCCACCTGTCTGCTCCACCTCTCTGCTCCACCTGTCTGCTCCACCTCTCTGCTCCACCTCTCTGCTCCACCCCTCTGCTCCACCTCTCTGCTCCTCCTCTCCAGATGCGCTTCATGCTGCTGTTCAGCCGGCAGGGGAAGCTGCGCCTGCAGAAGTGGTACGTCCCGCTGTGCGACCAGGAGAAGAGGAGGCTGGGCCGCGAGCTGGTGCAGACCATCCTGGGACGCAAGGCCAAGATGTGCAGCTTCCTGGAGTGGAGAGACCTGAAGGTGGTCTACAAGAGGTCTGTGGGGGGGGGACCTGAAGGTGGTCTACAAGAGGTCTGTGGGGGGGGGACCTGAA
Source organism: Melanogrammus aeglefinus (assembly GCA_900291075.1). Classification (NCBI taxonomy): domain Eukaryota; kingdom Metazoa; phylum Chordata; class Actinopteri; order Gadiformes; family Gadidae; genus Melanogrammus; species Melanogrammus aeglefinus. The sequence goes on from OLKM01000745.1 coordinate 120,285, forward strand.
GGTGGTCTACAAGAGGTCTGTGGGGGGGGGGGACCTGAAGGTGGTCTACAAGAGGTCTGTGGGGGGGGACCTGAAGGTGGTCTACAAGAGGTCTGTGGGGGGGGGACCTGAAGGTGGTCTACAAGAGGTCTGTGGGGGGGGGGACCTGAAGGTGGTCTACAAGAGGTCTGTGGGGGGGGGACCTGAAGGTGGTCTACAAGAGGTCTGTGGGGGGGGGACCTGAAGGTGGTCTACAAGAGGTCTGTGGGGGGGGGACCTGAAGGTGGTCTACAAGAGGTCTGTGGGGGGGACCTGAAGGTCGTCTACAAGAGGTCTGTGGGGAGGGGCGACCTGAAGGTGGTCTACAAGAGGTCTGTGGGGGGGGGGACCTGAAGGTGGTCTACAAGAGGTCTGTGAGGGGGGGGGGCCTGAAGGTGGTCTACAAGAGGTCTGTGGGGGGGGACCTGAAGGTGGTCTACAAGAGGTCTGTGGGGGGCGGCCTGAAGGTGGTCTACAAGAGGTCTGTGGGGGGGGGGGCAACCTGAAGGTGGTCTACAAGAGGTCTGTGGGGGGGGACCTGAAGGTGGTCTACAAGAGGTCTGTGGGGGGGGGGGCACCTGAAGGTGGTCTTACAAGAGGTCTGTGGGGGGGGACCTGAAGGTGGTCTACAAGAGGTCTGGGGGGGGGACCTGAAGGTGGTCTACAAGAGGTCTGTGGGGGAGGGGCCTGAAGGTGGTCTACAAGAGGTCTGTGGGGGGGGGCGACCTGAAGGTGGTCTACAAGAGAGGTCTGTGGGGGGGGGACCTGAAGGTGGTCTACAAGAGGTCTGTGGGGGGCGGGGCGACCTGAAGGTGATCTACAAGAGGTCTGTGGGGGGCGGCCTGGAAGGTGGTCTACAAGAGGTCGTGTGGGGGGGACCTGAAGGGTGGTCTACAAGAGGTCTGTGGGGGGAGGGGAGGTGGGCTAGAGCTGATGAACGATGAACGATGACTGATGAACGATGAACTGATGAAGAGGCCCAGGAGGGCGGAGCTTCAGGGGGCGGAGCCGGTCTCGTCATGTTCAGAGGTCGGTCGTCCCGGTGATGTGATTGGCTGGTGTGTTGTGGTTGCCGTAGATACGCCAGCCTGTACTTCTGCTGTGCCATCGAGGAGCAGGACAACGAGCTGATCACCCTGGAAGTCATCCACCGCTACGTGGAGCTGCTCGACAAGTACTTCGGCAGCGTGAGTCCCGCCTCCTCCCACCGCCAGCCAATCAGGGAGCAGCACCTTGACGGCTCCATCTGAGACCACACCCACAACAATACACTAATACTGATACTAATGTCACGGTGTACCCTGTAACAAGACTAATACTACTACTGATACGTATGTGGTGTCACACTAACAGGATGTGGTGTCACACTAACAGGATGTGGTGTCACACTAACAGGATGTGGTGTAACACTAACAGGATGTGGTGTCACACTAACAGGATGTGGTGTAACAGCAGCAGGATGTGGTGTCACACTAACAGGATGTGGTGTCACAGCAGCAGGATGTGGTGTCACACTAACAGGATGTGGTGTTACACTACCTGGATGTGATGTCACACTAACAGGATGTGATGTCACACTAACAGGATGTGATGTCACACTAACAGGATGTGATGTCACACTAACAGGATGTGATGTCACACTAACAGGATGTGATGTCACACTAACATGATGTGGTGTCACACTAACAGGATGTGATGTCACACTAACAGGATGTGGTGTCACACTAACAGGAAGTGGTGTCACTCTAACAGGATGTGGTGTCACACTAACCGGATGTGGTGTCACACTAACAGGATTTGGTGTCACACTAACAGGATGTGGTGTCACACTAACAGGATGTGATGTCACACTAACAGGATGTGATGTCACACTAACAGGATGTGGTGTCACACTAACAGGATGTCTCTGTCCTGACCAGGTGTGTGAGCTGGACATCATCTTTAACTTTGAGAAGGCCTACTTCATCCTGGACGAGTTCCTCCTGGGCGGAGAGGCCCAGGAGACGTCCAAGAAGAGCGTCCTGAAGGCCATCGAGCAGGCCGACCAGCTGCAGGAGGTGAGACACGTCGTCTGGCTGACTGTCTGTCTGTCCCCACTCTAGGTCTATACATCTCTCTAGAGATATAGGTCTATACATCTCTCTAGAGATATAGATCTATGCATCTATCTACATATATAGATCTATACATCTATCTACATATATAGATCTATATATATATAGATCTATAGATCTATATATATATAGATCTATATATATATAGATCTATAGATCTATACATCGATCTACATATACAGCTATGGTATAAATCTATCTAGATATATAGATCTATGCATCTATCTAGATATAGATCTGGTAAACATCTATGTAGATATATAGATCTGGTATACATCTATCTATATAGATCTGGTATACATCTATCTATATAGATCTGGTAAACATCTATCCAGAGATATAGATATAGTATACATCTATCTAGATATATAGCAGGAACAGCATGATTTGTATCAGTTCCTTAATGAGCCCAGGCATCTTGGCCTTCGACCATGTTAACGTGCTATGTCACGTCCTACGTTAAAACGGTAGACCTTCCACGTCCTCTTGTCCCTCCATCAGCCTGGCGTTCTGAGCAGTAGGATCAGATCAACTCCTTTAGTCCCTGGGTGAACCTCTGGGGCCCCGTGACGTGTTCTCTGTGGTCGCCGTGCCTCCCTCTGCCTCCCTTCACTGCCTCTCTTGTGATTCACAGAACATAGACTTTCAGATGCGTCTCTTTCCAGGTACAGTAGCTATTGAAGACCTCGCTCTAACCACTGTAGTCCTGAGTTAACCCTCGATGTAGCACTGGCCGAGTCCCAGTGTAGAATCACTCTAGATGTAGACCTCAACATAGCAGCGCCTCAACATGCTACCAACAACATGCCAGTCAACATGGTAGAACAAACCAGTACATCAACATGTTACCAACAACATACCAGTCAACATGGTAGAACAAACCAGTACATCAACATGTTACCAACCAGCCTCACCAAGAATAAACAGTACATCAACATGTTAAAAACATGCTTCACCAAGAAAATACCAGTACAACATGTTATGAACACGCTTGACTAAGAATATACCAGTGCATCATGTTAGTAACACTCTTCACTGTTACTGGTCTTACTGGTTTAGTACATGTTGATAGTGCTGCTATGTTACACTTCCCTCTACCTGCTGATCGACCCTTAAATCCTGACCTCTAACCCCTAGACCCACTAACCCAACACTCCTGCAAGATTCACTTTATCGCATTCAACCAATCACACGCCATCGTCTCCAGCAGAATAAGTTTCCCTGCTATCGTACACGTTTGCATCTTTAGAGAACCGGGGGATTAGACGAGAAGTAACCAAAGCCTCTGAGCGGTCTCTAATCTTCATCAAACAGCTCAGATAATCCTGAAGTGGAATTCTGATGGATTTTAATAAGACCAACGTCCCACAATGGTTTCAGTGTTCAGGGGTGTGGAGCTCAGAGGCGTAGCTCCGGCTCGGTGGAGCGCGCTGCGCTGAGCGGCTCCTCTCAGGGATGGACCTTACATTCAGGGCATTGAGCTGACGCTTCCATCCAAAGCGACTTACAACAGATCATACACACATTCACACACAGAGTCGGCCACGCAAGGCGACAGCCAGCTCGTCAGGAGCAGTCAGGGTGAGGCGTCTCGCTCAGGGACACCTCGACACACCCAGCTTCTCCTCTGTAGCGCTCTGTGTCTGAGAGTAGTGGATCACCTCAGGGATGGGCCAGGCGACATACCGGTCGGGTTTCATAAACCCTGTTGGATGTGTGGCTCATGATATTGAAAGACGGATAAAATCTTAAATAAGGACTGCACTGTTCGGACGATGAGGACAGCGGCAAAATGAGTAATTTAAGTCGGCGAGTGAGAGAGCATCTTGGGCCGGTGAGGGTGTTGGTGTGCGAGCTGCTGGTCGGGAACAGAGCGCCTATTGTCTGAAGAGCTGCTAAATAACCCGCTTCCTGTTAGCCTCCTTATCAACAGAGCAGAGCTCCTTTGTTAGCACATAATCCTATCAGCCAGAAACCGGCCGCCAGCCCACTGGGACCAGGGGCGGACTGGGAGTACTGGGACCAGGGGCGGACTGGGAGTACTGGGACCAGGGCGGACTGGGAGACTGGGACCAGGGCGGACTGGGAGACTGGGACCAGGGGGGTACTGGGAGTACTGGGATTACTTGGAGACTGGGAGTACTGGGACACTGGGACCAGGGCGGACTGGGAGACTGGGAGTACTGAGAGTACTGGGATCAGGGCGGACTGGGAGACTGGGACCAGCGGGGTACTGGGATTACTTGGAGACTGGGAGTACTGGGACACTGGGAGTACTGGGACACTGGGACCAGGGGAGGACTGGGAGACTGGGACCAGGGGGGTACTGGGAGTACTGGGATTACTGGGAGACTGGGACTACAGTTAGGGCTGTAGTATTACTGTAGCAGTAATGTAGTACCAATGTGGTACTGGGGCAGTACTCTAGTACTCCTTTAGTACTGTGGCAGTATTGTGGTACTACAGTACTGTAGTGGTACTGTAGTAGTACTGTACTGACCAGGTCTAAGGGCGACTCCAAACCAAACGGACCCTCTGGACTGTGATTTGTGTTTATCTGGGGGAAATGCAGACAAAGCCTGTGCGAGTGTGGGCTCAGGCATTGTCCTGCTGAATGGTGCATTGTGGGTCGTATCCTAAGACCCCCGCTGTTCCCCACGCAGAGCCGGACGACTGGGAACAATGAGACTTTATAAACCCAGACTCTTTGAACCAGCCGTCCTCTGGTCCGTCCCTGAGCCCAGACCTCATGCCCCTCTGCCCCGACCGTGTATGGTCATATGACGAAACATTGCAGGCCATCTGAGGAAGGCCTTGATCAACAGAACAACCGTACGATTAGCCGAATCTGTTGATGTAGGGCCAAGCAGCTCTCTCATTGGCTGTACGTCTTTATGTAAAGCCAGGGCGCTCTCTCCGATTGGCTGAATCGTTGACGTCTGTATTTTGTATAACAGAACGATGACTGGGGAGGTCTGGCCTATGATGAGATCATGTAAAGGTCAGAGGGCAAGGCTCCGCCCAGACAACGGGTAATTACTGCTAGCATGATGCTAACGAGTGCTGTGTTAGCATGGAGCTACTGACTGCTATGTAGTTTAACGAGTAAACACAAGACTGGTAGCATGGAGCTACTGACAGCTGTGTATTTTAACTTCTAAATATAAGAGAGTTAGCATGGAGCGACTGACAGCTGTGTAGTTTAACTGGTAAATATAGGACTGTTACCACGATGCAAATGGCCGCTGTGACTCCTAACTGCATGTTTTAGTGTTTCTCTCCCCGTATTAAGCTAACCTAACATGCTAACATGCTAACTTTTGCATACAATTCATTCAGATTCTCACACATCATTATAACAATGATTTAACAATGCATTAGTATTTGAGAATTGAATACATAATTAACTGTCTTGATTTGCCATTTGATATTATGTGAAAATATGTTTTTGTAGATTCAAGAATGTTTACTGTTTTGGAGAAAAAGCTCCTATGAACTATACTCTTTTAGCTGATAAAAGTTTAATGTCCGTGGCCTAAAACCTCAGAAGCGTCTATAAGGTCCTGGAACTAAAATCTAAAACCTCAACAGAGTGTGTATTGAGGCCTGGAACTAAAACCTAAAACCTCAACAGAGTGTGTTTAGAGTTCATGGAACTAAAACCTAAAACCTCAACAGAGTGTGTATTGAGGTCCTGGAACTAAAACCTAAAACCTCAACAGAGTGTGTTTAGAGTTCATGGAACTAAAACCTAAAACATAAACAGAGCTTGTTTAGAGGTCCCAGATCTCATCAGAGTGTGTTTAAGGTCCTAGACCTAAACCTCATGGGGGAGAAATACCGCAGGAGATTTAGCCCAAACTATTTAAATAATCCTCAGTGGCACGGCAGCAGCCCCAGAAAGCCTTGTCAGGCCTGGTCTCCCAGTCAGAGCTGGTCTCCCAGTCAGAGCTGGTCTCCCAGTCAGAGCTGGTCTCCCAGTCAGAGCTGGTGTCCCAGTCAGAGCTGGTCTCCCAGTCAGAGCTGGTCTCCCAGTCAGAGCTGGTCTCCCAGTCAGAGCTGGTGTCCCAGTCAGAGCTGGTCTCCCAGTGCTGGTGTTGGTGTTAAACCAGGGGTTGGATGGTAGGAGATGTTAGGAGCGTCTCTCAGCTCACAGGGTGAAGATGACCGCGTCAATGAGCTCCTGTCTGTCTCTTGTCACCGAGCTCCTGTCTGTCTCTCGTCACTGAGCTCCTGTCTGTCTCTCGTCACTGAGCTCCTGTCTGTCTCTCATCACAGGTGTCCTGGTGCCAAATATGGCCTCAGAATCCTCAGGTCTATTCCAGAATTAGACCTCTGAGGTGAATACTGTGTGTGTGTGGTTGTAGGACCCCCCCCCCCCCCCCGCCCACCCTAGTCCCACCTGGCCCAGTATAGTCTGGTCTGGTCTGGACTAGTCTAGTCTGGTCTGGTCTGGTCTGGTCTGATCCGGTCTTCCCTCCGGTTGTCATGGCGCCACATGGCCCCCCCGGTGGCATTGGACGTGTTTGTCTAAGGCCTCCCGGAATGCGTCTCCTAATCCTTTCATGTTTGACTTCTCCCTTATAATTGATAATTGTCCTCAGTTTCCCATTTCCCTTGAATAACAACGTTAGCATAACATCTGGCCAGAAACAGCAGCCTTCATAACTTTAACCTTCACCTTAAAGTCAAGGTTAAACATAAGTTTAACCTTCACCTTAAAGTCAAGGTTAGTTAGGTTTAAACTTCACACTTCACTTAAGTTGAACCTTGACTTTAAGGCGAAGGTCAAAGTAATGAAAGTTGTCGTAACCTTCCCTTCAGACTTAAGTCAAACCTTAACTGCATGCATTCCCCTGAGTGTTCGCCTGAGAAGACCTCTCCAGTGTTAGGGCCCTAACTCAGGGAGCACAACGTAACCCCAAACCCTTAAACCCTAAACCCCTTAACCCCGCCCCCCGGCTCATCCCTCTGCTCTCCTCCCCAGCCCCATCTTGAGTTCTTTAACGTGCCTGTGTACTGATTGGCTGTCATCGCTGATGGTGCTGTCCTCCTGCATGCTGCGCTGCTTAGCCCCGCCCACCCCTGTCTGCCCACCCGTCTCATGTTACAGCATGTGGAACATGTTATAGTATATTAAAACATGTTATAGCATGTAAAACATGTTAGAACATCTTACTACCCACACGTTACAACATGTACCGTTACAACACGTTATGGAGGACATGTTAAAACACACTTTATGCAAGTTAAATATCCATGTTAGTGTGCATCATTATATCATGTGATGCTAGCTCCAACATTAGCACTATTAACATTAGCACTTTTAACATAAGCACTAGCGACATTAGCACTAGCAACATGAGCACTAGCCACATTAGCAGTAGCAACATTAGCGCTAGCTGAAGCATTCAGTTCTTGGGTCCTGAGATGTCAGCTCAGTGTTCTGTATCAGAGGTGTCAGAGGCCGGGGCCCCTCTTGGTGATAAAGTATTTTGACTCGGGAAGATGGGACCTCACCCGTTACATCTTTGAGATGCTGGTGCCAACAATGGTCAAGTGTTTGTAATGTTGCTGGGAAACCCAACTTTATTAAAACCTACAATCTGTGATGCCCACGCCGCACCGACACACGCACTTAATCAGCAAACACTTCCTAGCATTACTCAAGGATTGGGTTTAGAATTGTATTTGAAGGAGAATAACGTCATCATCTCTGCCAGTTTAACATGAATCACCAGCACAAAACAAAGTTGTTGTTCTGAGATGTGTCATAATCTTCCCTTGACTCCAGATGCAGTCTAATCTGTCATGTTTGTTGAGTCATGCGCGTGTGTTGGAGAAGGTGAGATGATCAAAACGTGCTCGTTCGAGTGGTGCAGTTCTAGTTCACTCCACTAGAGGGAACCAATGCAGCGACAGATAATCCTCCGTCTGTTAAACCAGAAGTTCATTCTGGATTTATGTATAAGATATCAATTTACCAACCACACACAGTATAAACATATACATTACTGAGGATTTAAGGGCGAACGAGATAATCTGACACTGTAGAACCTTAATTGAAGTTAATCTGATGATAAAGATGAAGTTGTTGAAGCTAGGTCCAAGAAACAGAAGTCAGAGGTCATTAGAGAAATGTAAAGATTTCAATGAATCCAGGGAACAATTTACGATTGTGGGTTTAATTTAAAATTATTATAAATTATTGCTATTATTTTATGGGTTTTTTTTTCTTTGAAACTCTATAGCACTTTGAGATTTTCGAATGTAAAGTGCTCTACAAATAAAATGTATTACAATTATTATTATTAGGGGCTATTTTTTTAAATTTTTATGTTTGGAAATACATTCATTTTCATATTTTAATGATTTTATGTATAGAAATTATTTCTATTTATAGATTTATACAATTTGTTACTACATATGAATTATTACAAATATTTCCACGTTTATATGAATGTTACGGAAAAGTCCTACAATCAATGCTTTAAAATAAAATAACAATCACTATTTTTTTATTGCAAAGATATTGTAGAAGTTGAAATGTTTGATGTGTCATCACCCTTGTGTTTGACTCTAAATAAAATGTATTCCTCTAAGCCTTCTCTATGAATGTCTGCCATGAATTCATGTTCAACTATGCAGCAAAGTGAATAATAAACGCTCTTGAAGACATGTCATCAAGTTCTTCCAATTTATTTCACATGAACCTTTCAATGTGTTCACAAGTCTTCATCTCACGCCCTGCGGTATATCGTAGCCACGCCTACAAGCCTTTTATAGACGTGCCCACGAGTGACATCACAGGGGGGAGTGCCCAGCCAGATGCATGATGGGTAGAGGATCAGCCTACCGGACAGTGAAGGTTGGTTGTTGCTAACCGACGTCACACCAGGTGGTGCAATAGGGCTCCTCTAGGTTCAGACTGGTGACGCATTGGGCTTCACCCACTCACTGCCAAGAGATCTCACCATGCCTGATAGCAGCGGCTCTCTAACCTTTTCTACCAGTGCACTAAGAAATATATTTATATATTTTATATTTACCCCCTTTACCGGCTGAAATTTTTTTGGGGTGAAAAAAAAAATACAATTTACATCAATAATGTATGTGCTATTTGGCAGTGTAAACATGGATATTAAAAGGGTGTAAATACTCACAATTTAGTAAGATACATGGGCCTGTGCTTCATGCAACTGTTGGCTTATTTCTCCCCACAAAAGAAACCCAACACCAGGGGAGGGTCATGTAGAGGTGACCCCCATTCAAATATAGTCACCTTAAACTGACGACATTTGGGTGTTTCTGGAAGGCTCTCTGTTTCAGGGATTCTCCTTCCTCGTGTTTTAAGATTCACATTCCAACCACAAAAAATTAACTGGCTTTTTTTTTTTTATCTTCCGAGGACCCCTTGCATTACTCCAAAGTACCCATATGGGTACGCGTACCCCCATTTGAGAACCACTGCCTTACAGCCTGGGCAGAGGCACCACGACATCACGAACACGCCTCTCTGTAGCCTGGGAATATCTTGCGGAGCCATTGTTGCCGAGTCATAAATAAGAAAGTTTAATATTGATATTATTTATGTACAAATGCATCTTATCTCCAGTATATGAAAGTACACGCCCCCACACGCCCCTCGGCCAATCGTTAAAGAGCTTTGACCGCAAGACAAATGTACATAAGGTCCACATGCACGGCCTCCTCGCTCCGGTCCAGACCCCCACGTCCTGGGGCGGCCTGTCCCCGGGGTCCAGGCTGCCGCGTCCTGGGGGGGCCAGACCCCGGGGTCCTGGGGGGCTTAGACACACTGCCGCAGGGTCCCGGGTCAACACCAGTGGGCGTCGGTCAGGGGGTGGAGCCAGGGGGCGGAACGGTGCTGAAGGTCAGTGGTGCTCCCTGAAGGTCAGTGGTGGGTCTCCGAAGGTCACTGTCTCTGGAGGTCAGTGGTGCTCCCTGAAGGTCAGTGGTGGGTCTCTGGTGGTCACTGTCTTTGAAGGTCAGAGGTGTGTCTCTGGAGGTCAGTGGTGCGTCTCTGGTGGGCGGGGGAGGTCAGTGAAGGTCAGTGGTGTGTCTCTGAAGGTCGGGGGAGGTCAGTGAAGGTCAGTGGTGCTCCCTGGAGGTCAGTGGTGTGTCTCTGAAGGTCGGGGGAGGTCAGTGAAGGTCAGTGGTGCTCCCTGGAGGTCAGTGGTGTGTCTCTGAAGGTCGGGGGAGGTCAGTGAAGGTCAGTGGTGCTCCCTGGAGGTCAGTGGTGTGTCTCTGAAGGTCGGGGGAGGTCAGTGAAGGTCAGCGGAGCTCCCTGGAGGTCAGTGGTGGGTCTCCAGCTCCAGGATGGTCCACTCCCCCAGCGGGGAGGCTGCGTCCTCGGGGGAGTAGCTGGTGACAGTGATGCTGCTGGGGGAGTCATCGTCGGCGGGGGGGGAGATGAGCTCCGCCCAGCGCTGGAAGCCCCCCTTCTCCGGGGGCGGGGTGTGGCAGGCCGCGGTGCCGTCGCGCGCCAGGGACAGCGTCTGCTTGATGAGGTACTGGGCCAGGTTCAGCTCCTCGGGGACCGGGCTCATCACGCCCAGACTGGACTCCTGCTCCGACAGGAGCTGGTGGAGGAGGGACCAGTCCCGCTCGGCAAACTCCTCCTCCTGCTCCTCCTCCTGCTCCTCTTCACCCCCCCGCGGTGCGTCCGTGCGCCCCGGGTCCAGACCCAGACCCTGGAGCTCGTATATGGGGGAAAGGGCGTGGGACGGGGCACTGTCCCGGGCCGCTCCACTGTCCTCCTGTGAGCCACAACTTGTGTCTCCTAGGAGACACCAACAACACGCTAAATGACAACATGATTCATCCTCCCGGGGGTGTTTTCAAATTCATTTATTCATTCAGAGGTCATTCTGAGAGGTGGTGACAGATTAAAGAAAGGCTGAAACGTGTGTGTGTATCGCTACCCAGAATGCATCGCTGTGCATCGTGATGGCTTCCCATGTTTCAACACGGTAAACATGCGGTTCCATCGCCCCGGTTCCCCTACGTTCCCCGTCCCTGGGGGGTTTAGAACCCTCTCTCTGAGCGACACAACGTACCACCGGTCATGCAAGGCAGAGATCCACATTTCATCAGCGTAAAACAAAACCTGACAAATGATATAGACACAGAGCAGACAGTTGAAGCCACAGTACAGAGAGCGGAACACTGAGCTGTTTGTACAGGCTGGGGTGGACCTGGTGGAACCGGTGACCGGGTGTCAGATCTACGTTCCCCCCGGGACAGACGCCACACAACATCCTCACAGCATGTGGTGCGGAGACGGAGACGGATCTCAGGAACGCCGGAGCACAGGTCCTAAGGCTGAGCGGAGACCGGGAGCCTCCAGTGAACAGAGGAACTCTGGACTAGGTCACCACGGCGACACAGAGGAACTCTGGACTAGGTCACCACGGCGACACACACCAGGGAGGGCAGATGGGGGGAGAACAGAAAGAATGAGGAGGAGGGTGGAATGGACGGGCGGCTGAGACTAGCATGCAGGTCGGAGCGGCGCTGGAACTGAAGAGTTCTAAGAGCGGCGGGGTCTGATTGGAGTGTTCTGAGAAGGGGAGGGGGCTGATTGGAGCGTTCTGAGAGGGGAGGGGTCTGATTGGAGTGTTCTGAGAAGGGGAGGGGGCTGATTGGAGCGTTCTGAGAGGGGAGGGGGCTGATTGGAGCGTTCCAACGTCACGTCAGAAGGTGATGGAGAGTTTAAATTCGATGAGAGTATTAAGATAGGTAAACTGGTTCTATACCCCCGCATGAAAGGTCTGACTTCAGTGGCGGGTAGAAAGAGTCTCAGAGAGATCTTATACTCTGATGGACTTCAGAGGTGGAACGAGGCTTTTGGTTTGTTTGCCTTAACCCAGCAGCAGCCGGTCGCTCAACTAGCAACCCTAAGAACACCCTGGTCATCCTGGGGGGTTGGGGACTGGTATAAGGGGCTGGTGTCTGGGATTAGGGGGCGGGGTCTGGTTTAGGGGGCGGGGTCTGGGCCTCTGGTGGGCAGGGGTCCTGAGGGATCATACTTTACCTGCGGGGGCTGCTGCTTCCAGAGCGGCAGAGTTCTGGCGGGCCGGCGCCGCGTCACTTAAATCCAGACGCAGTCCGGACCGGTGGGCGTCGCCCGGCCCGGACCGGTGGGCGTCGCCCGGCCCGGACCGGTGGGCGTCGCCCGGCCCGGACCGGTGGGCGTCGCCCGGCCCGGACCGGTGGGCGTCGCCCGGCCGCAGGTCCAGGTGGCAGGGCCGCTCCTGGGGGGGGGCGTCGGCCTCCTCCTCCTCCTGCTGGGGGGGGGGGGGGTGGGGCGAGGGTGCGTCGCCCTCGAAGACGTCGGCGCTCCCGTTCTCCTGCGGCGGCGGCGGCGGCGGCGCGGTGGAGGAGGCGGAGTCGGGCTCCTCCGAGCCGAGCTCCTCCCACTCGTCCACGGAGAGGAGCACGGAGCGCCGGAACCCGGAGGAGGGGGGGGGCGCGGGGGGCGGCGCCGCGTTCTCCTGCTCGCCGCCGTCGTCGTCGAACGCCAGGTTGACGATCCCCTGGAAGTGGGCGGGGGGGGCGGCCGGGGCGGTGGGCGGAGCCACGCCTCCCGGGATCACCTCCACCTCCGAGCGCTCCTCGTCCTCCTCCGTCTCCTCCTCCTCTTCGTCGGAGGAGGGCGGGGTCTGGCTCTTCGGCGTGAGGGAGGCGGCGGGCTCCTCCTCCTCCCCCGTCCCCCCCTCCCCCCGGGCCAGCAGCCAGGAGCCCGGCCGCGCCCCTCCGGGCTCCTCCTCGCTGGTGGGCTCCGCCCCCTCGCGGCCGCGGAGACGCACCTCCACCCGCAGGCCGGTGCCGGCGTCGTACACCTTCAGCTCCTCGGGGGTGCTGGTGTCGCTGCTGCTGCGCCCCAGGAAGTCCGAGCAGCGCATGGTGCCGCACTTGGAGGTCCCGCCCCCGGCGCCGCCCCCGGCGCCGCCCCTCCCGTGGGAGCAGTCGTCGTCCTGGGACCCCCCCGCGTCGTAGTCCTCCGAGCGCGGCTTGATGTCGTCCGACGAGGTGCTGTTGCTGCCCGTCTCCGACTCGGGCGTCGCCTGGAGCTGCCCCCCGCCTCCGCCCCCCCACGCCTCTTCCAGGGGCGTGTCCCCGCCGCCGCCGCCGCCGCCACCGCCGCAGGGCGGGTCCGCCGGCCCGGGGGGCGGGGCGGAGCTCTGTGGGGGGTCTTGACTCTCTGCGGGTGGGGGTCCGGCCTGGGGCCCCGTCCCCCCGGGGTCCCCCGTGGAGCCCCGGGTCTTGTTGGGGGAGCGGCGCGGGCTGGAGCTCAGCGGGAGGCAGAGCCCGCCCCCGGCGCTACTGCCGCCATGTGCTGCGTTCTGATTGGCCGAGGCTGGTGACCCGGCCTCCTCTTTGGCTCCTGGCTTCCTGGGGGAGGAGCCGGTGGCCTTGGCCCCACCTCCAGCCCTGGGGGGGGTGTGAGGGCCGGTCTGAGGGCGGGGTCCAGGTCGGGATCCCGGTCTGGGGGAGCCTGATGGAGGCTTGGGGGTCAGGCCGGGGGTCTTGGAGGGTTTAGTCTTCTCAGGGGGTTTGGTCTTCTTCTTGATTGGTTCAGCTGCTGTGGGAGGGCGCCCCGCCTCCTTAGGCTCCTCCCTCTTAAAGGAGGCGGTCTTCTTCACGGCCCCGGGTCTCGAACCTGGGAGCAAGGCGGAGGTTACGGCCGGGGGCCCGGGACTGGGATGAACAGTTTGATCACGGAATTATACTGAAGAACAAAATAAACATTTGAAGTTTATCTTCTTCCTGCCTTCAAAAAGTGTGAACGTTTGTATAAACAATGCAGACATATGACGCTGCAGAGGTCATGTTAACATCACGTTCTTCATGTTAACATGATGGATGTAAGGTTAACATGATGAATGTCATGTTAACATGGTGAATGTAATGTTAACATGATGAATGTTATGTTAACATGATGGTTGTAATGTTAACATGATGAAGGTAATGTTAACATGACGGTTGTAATGTTAACATGACGGTTGTAATGTTAACATGACGGTTGTAATGTTAACATGACGGTTGTAATGTTAACATGACGGTTGTAATGTTAACATGATGGTTGTAATGTTAACATGACGGTTGTAATGTTAACATGACGGTTGTAATGTTAACATGACGGTTGTAATGTTAACATGACGGTTGTAATGTTAACATGACGGTTGTAATGTTAACATGACGGTTGTAATGTTAACATGACGGTTGTAATGTTAACATGACGGTTGTAATGTTAACATGATGGTTGTAATGTTAACATGATGGTTGTAATGTTAACATGATGGTTGTAATGTTAACATTTGAGTTAGACCCACCGCTGGGCTCTGGGGGTCCGGCCCCGCCCCTGGTCCGGGGGTCTGTTCTTGCGGCTCCAGGGGTCTTCTGGGCCGGGCTGGTCTTGGTCTTACTGGTCTCTCTGGGGGAGGGCTTGTTGGTCGGACTGGGACAGTATCAGGGGGAAGTATGGTTATGAATATTAAACACATGAACACATGAATACAGAGTCATACAGTACATCCATATCATCAGGAGGTATGTAAACATAAAGATCAATGTGGGCGTCACTGTACACAACATACACATAAACACACGCATGGACAAATAGCAATGATTACATTGACCTCGCTCTCCGATCTACAGAGGGTTCAATGTCATCACTAAAATCAAATCCTACTACTGAATCTTATTATCACAAACCCCTCCCCCTCGACTGTAAGCCCCTCCAAATCACCCGAAACAAAAAGGAAATCATGTATGGAGTGTTATAGTGCCAAGCATGACTTTCTACTGTAATATTTAATAGGAACAGGAGGAGGAGGAGGAGGAGGAGGAGGAGGAGGAGGAGGAGGAGGAGGAACAGGAGGGGGAGGAGGAGGAACAGGAGGAAGAGGAGGAGGAGGAGGAACAGGAGGAGGGAACAGGAGGAAGAGGAGGAGGAACAGGAGGAGGAGGAGGAGGAGGAGGAGGAACAGGAGCAGGGGGAGGAAGAGGAGGAACAGGAGCAGGGGGAGGAAGAGGAGGAACAGGAACAGGAGCAGGGGGAGGAGGAGGAGGAACAGGAGGAGGAGGAACAGGAGGAGGAGGAGGAGGAGCAGGCTGACCTGCTGGTTTTGGCCGGGTCCGGTTTCTGGACTGCTTTGGCTCCAGAGGGTTTGCTCACCAGCTTGGTCGGTTGTTTGGGTTTTGTACCTGCGTAGAAAAGCATCATTTCATGAATGTACTGTATTCAATCGAAGATGGACTGACGTTGCTCCCAGAAACCAAATGTATTTACAGCAGCGCTTGAGGTGATTCACATGAGGTGATACAGTCTGTAAACAAACTAAAAACAATGAACAGACTACCACTCCCTCGCCTGTTCCTATAGGTTAGCCTCTAACAGAGAAGGATGACAGTGTGTCTGTTCATCAGGAATCGAGCAGCTACAGACCCCCCCCCACACACACACACACCTAGCCATTAGCACTAAAGGCTTTCCATTAAAAAGCTTTCAATAAAAAGGCTTTAAGTGCTAGCTTTCGACACTGTAGGACCTCCGACCCCCTGCTGCCAGCAGAGCGCTAACACAGCCAGCAGAGCGCTAACACAGCCAGCAGAGCGCTAACGCAGCCAGCAGAGCGCTAACACAGCCAGCAGAGCGCTAACACAGCCAGCAGAGCGCTAACACAGCCAGCCGAGCGCTAACACCGCCAGCAGAGCGCTAACACAGCCAGCAGAGCGCTAACACAGCCAGCAGAGCGCTAACACAGCCAGCAGAGCGCTAACACGGCCAGCAGAGCGCTTACACAGCCAGCAGAGCATCAACACGGCCAGCAGAGCGCTAACACAGCCAGCAGAGCGCTAACCCGGCCAGCAGAACGCTAACACGGCTAGCAGAGCGCTAACACAGCTAGAAGAGCGCTAACACAGCTAGCAGAGCGCTAACACGGCTAGCAGAGCGCTAACACAGCTAGCAGAGCGCTAACTCAGCCAGCAGAGCATCAACACGGCTAGCAGAGTGCTAACACAGCTAGCAGAGCATCAACACGGCTAGCAGAGCGCTAACACGGCTAGCAGAGCGCTAACACATCTAGCAGAGCGCTAGAAAAGCTGAGCAGGGACCAGTGGTCCAGAGAGCACTGGGGGCTAGATACCCCTACCCCCTCCCACTCCCCATTAACCCCTCCCACTCACCCTAAACCCCTCCCACTCCCATTAACCCCTCCCACTCCCATTAACCCCTCCCACTCCCCTAAACCCCTCCTACTCCCCTAAACCCCTCCCACTGGATGGCTGAAATAGGATTCAACTGGGAATGCATTCACTAAATGCAGTAAATGATGAACAATCAGTGAACGAGTGAATAATGAGCGCACACGCCCTCCGTTATCAGAGCGCTTCAGAGGCTTCTAGAACGGACGCTGGCGTCTCCATGGAGACGGACAGGAAGTGCGCACCTGTGCCAGGGAGGCTGTTGGGTGGGCTGGCGGCGGCGTCCGGCGAGGCGCTGCCCGACGTCGAGGTCCCCGGCCGGGCGTGGCCGCTAGCCGCGCCGCCGTTAGCCACGCCGCCGTTAGCTCGCGCTGCGCCGCCCCGGGGCCCCGCCTTGGCGTGTCCGGCCGTGGACCAGGTGGGCCGGGCCCCGGGGGCCACTCTCTTCTCCGGGTCCTTGGGGCCCGCCGCCGCGAGGCCGCGGGTCCCGTTAGCGGTAGCCGCGTTGGCGTTAGCTCCGTTAGCGTTGGCGGTGTCCCGTCTGGAGGCGGGGCTGCCGGCGGGGGCGGTCCCATTGAGCAGTGGCGAGCCCGCGGCGGCGCCGGCCTTGGTCCGGGGCGCGGAGGGGCGGGGCTTGGCGGTCTTGGCTCCGCGGGGGGCGGGGCCATCTCCCGTCTTGCCGTCCGCGGCGAGGCCGTCCGACTTCATGGCGGCGGGCAGCGTGCGGCGGGCGGGGGTCCGCGTCACAACGGGGGCCTCAGACGACGCAGAGGGGGGGCATCTCTGCACCCTGGGCTGCAGAGGGGAGAAGAGACGTCAGGTAACCCATAGCAACCATCAGCATCAGCACCACGGACCCCGCCGACCGAAGGGGGGGCTGCGGTCAGAGCCTCGGCTCTCATGGACCAGATGTTTAATCACCTAAAGCTCTGTCTCCTATTCCCTGTGTCGTCTGGCCACCCCACCTCTCCCCAGGGTCATCTAACGTTAACCTTTGTACTTGGGGTAAACCGGTCACAAGGGAGAAGGCATCCCCTTATGCATCCTCCTGCCTGATGAGAACACAGGCAGCTCTGTCTGGGGTAAACATCACCTGATGTGATTATTAACAGCTGCATTGTGGTGAGGGGGTGACACTGTTTGAATAGCTGTCTAACCGTATTCTGGGCTCCCCCTGCTAGAAGAGTCTCGTGTCTGCATGGACTAGAGCTGGTGTTGATGTTGGATATGGGCGACAGTGGCTCAGGAAGCAGAGCGTGTCGTCTGGTAACCTAGTTCGATCCCCGGCTCCTCCTAGCTGAGGGTGGAGGTGTCCCTGAGCGAGACGCCTCACCCTGACAGCTCCTGACCAGCTGGCTGTCGCCCTGGGGGGCTGACTCCGCAGTCGGGGTGTGAATGTGTGCATGAATGGGTGTGAGTCGCTTTGGATAAAAGCGTCTGATAAAATGCCCTAAATGTAAGTGTGTCGTAGGGCATCGATTCAGAACGATCAAAGGACAGATGTGTCCGGTTCGTCAACATAATGCATACCCTTGGAACGTTATTGACCAATCAGGATCAGGTATCCACAACGCTGACATTTGCATTCACGGCATTCGGCAGATGCTTTTATCAAAAGCGACCTACAATCAGTACATTTGTCAGAAGAAGGAGAAACAACAATACATCTCTGTCGGTACAGTAAGCATGTTCATAGAACCAAGTGCCAACACTAACCATCAAAGATAACTAGGATAAGATGCTACACAATGCTAACGGGTACTTTTAAGACACCAGGACGTAGAACACACAATAAGTGTGTACATTAAGTGGCACTTATTGTACAACGGCTGTGGTGTAACACGCTTTATCTCCAGTGTTCATATATGACATGGTACGAATGTTTAACACGCTATATACCAGCACACATCTCTACACCTCATGGTCTTACCAACACCTGACAGTGTGGACACATGAGGATGAAGGGGTTACCTGTGAGCTGGTGAAAACAGGTTTCTTCCCGAGGCGTCGGTTGTCTCCTTTATCAAGAGCAGCTTGGGAGGAAAACACACACAGGGAGAAATCAAAGCGTGGCAGTGTTGAATCTGGATCATCCCTGGGGGGGGTCAAAGGGTGCCTCACGATACGACACGACACCCATGACCCGCGATACGATACGACACGACACCCATGACCCGCGATACGATAACGTCGCGATCCAGAGATTCTGCAATAATGGATATGTAGTTTGACAATCCGATAAGGCTACGTCACGATATGTGACACAATAACGATGAATGCAAAATGAGTCACTCGTCTTTGTGTTAAGCCTCAAGGAGCAGGGAGTTTGTTTAGAAGGCCTCATTAATTCATCAAAATATCGATATTTGGGGCGATATTTCCTGGCAAAATTTTCAGGAATAAAACATATAAATGCAAAATAAATTCTTAAATATACAGTATCAAATCTGGTATCTCATGAAGAATGATCCACTGAGAGTCCAGACCCTCAGTGGATCATTCCTCCCTCGATGTCACCCCCCCCCCCCAGCTGAACGTCAACAGTAAACAGAGCAGCTGTGAACCTGCTGGTCGCCAACATCTGCTCAGCAACACAATCCCACATCTGTTCACCTCCCAGCCAATGGACAACAGACAGAGCCGGGGTGTGTGTGGGACCCTCTGTGGCATGTGTGTGTATACGCCTGTGTGTGTGTGTCGTGTGCGTGTGAGTGTGATGTTCTGCAGTGTGTGTCTGTGTGTGTGGTTCAGTGCCTGTGTGTGTGGTTCTGTGGTGTGTATGTATGTGCACGTGTGTGTGTGTTCTGTATAGTGTGTGTGTGGGACCCCTCTCCGCTCCATTGTCTGTGGGCTGCAGCACAGCCGTGAGGCGCGTACGTGCAACAGCCCGGCAGGAATTCATTATTCACGCTCTGCACACATCCTCTCTGCTCCGCCAGCCTCCCGCACATCCACCGTCTACACCGTCCACCCCTCCACACCTCCACCGTCCACACCTCCACACCTCCACCGTCCACCCCTCCACACCTCCACCGTCTACACCTCCACACGTCAATACGTAACGCGTACATGACTGGTAAAGGTTCTGCATTAATACTGCACATTTCTAACCAGTGGACACTCAAAGTGCTTTACAATATTGCCCAACATTCACCCATTCACCCCTTCATTCACCCATTCACACCCCGCCGGCGGAGTCAGCCCCCCAGGGCGACAGCCAGCTGGTCAGGAGCAGTCAGGGTGGAGGCGTCTCGCTCAGGGACACCTCCACCCTCAGCTAGGAGGAGCCGGGGATCGAACCAGCAACCTTCAGGTTACCAGGCGACCCGCTCTGCCTCCTGAGACACACGCCGCCACCATAACGAGACCAAACACACAGCCTCCACCCTCACATCCACCCCCAGAGCACCGTCAGGCAGACGGAGGAACACAATGAGGGGATTACCGACAGCCCGGCTATTAAAAGACCAGCTCCCTCCGAGACCACAACATACGCTACGCCCCTCCTCCTCCTCCACCTCCTCCTCCTCCTGACGGTGGTGTACCATCTCATCGCCATCACTCACCACACACACACACACACACACACACACACACACACACACACACACACACACACACACACACACACACACACACACACACACACACACACACACACACACACACACACACACACACGGAGGGAACCACCGCCATATCCAACCCAGAGGCGTGGGCAAAGCTCTCATACACCCCCACCCAGCGGCGCCCCCACCCAGCGGCGCCCCCACCCATCGGCGCCTCCACCCAGGGCACCCACCTTCCAGCAGCAGGTCCCTGTGGCGCGGCAGCAGGACCTCCCATCCCTGCGTGTGGCGCACGGCGAAGAAGGACTGACGGAGGAAGAGCCAGAGACGAGCGCGCAGAGAGGAGAGCTCCGCGCGCAGCGGCTGGGAGGGAGGGGGGGAGGCAGGGAGAGAGAGAGAGAGGGAGGCGGAGAGGGGGAAGGAGGGAGAGACAGAGAGAGAGAGAGAGAGAGAGGGAGGCGGAGAGGGGGAGGGAGGGAGAGAGGAGGGAGAGAGAGAGGGAGGGAGGATGGAAAAAATGAAAAACAGAGTGCGCCCAGGAACAGCGAATCAGCAGCTGCCTTAAGAACGGTCACCATGGCAACGGACACACCCCCCCACCTCCTCCTCCCTCCCTCCCTAGCAGGCTCCCCCTGAGCTCTGAGTCAGTGATGTCATCAGCAAAGGCCAACCCTCTCTCTCCCTGTGTGTGTGTGTGTGCGTGTGCGTGTGCGCGTGTGCGCGTGTGTGTGTGTGTGTGTGTGTGTGTGTGTGTGTGTGTGTGTGTGTGTGTGTGTGTGTGTGTGTGTGTGTGCGTGTGTGTGTGTGTGCAGAAGAGGGAGAGGTCAGATTAGCGCTGGACAGACGGCCCTGGGGACAGACGGACGCTAATCCAGCGGCGGACGCTCCGGTAACTCCCGCTGGTCAGCGGCCAGAGGGGCTGCTGGGAAAACAGCTAATCTGGTGAACCCGTGGCCGCGTGCGTCTGTGTTGGTTGATCATTGCGCTGCAGTCGTGTTTACATTATTAATGTTGATCTACGTTTACATCAATCAACACTCAAGTGACCTTAAATCCACCAGTCTGAGGGATTCTGAATCCTCACTGAATCTGAATTCTGGGTGGACGCGGGCGTAGTCCCTGGTGGGTGCAGGTACCTCCAGCTCCTCTGTGGGGGGCCCCTGCCCCTCCTCTGTGGGGGGCCCCAGCTCCTCATCTGTGGGGGGCCCCAGCTCCTCCTCCTGCAGAGCGTCCACGGCGGAGAACAGGGAGCAGCAGTTCTCCACGTTGACTCCTTCTCTGACCGCCGCACACAGCTTCTTCAGCAGGGCCGGCTCCCTGGTCACCTCCTCCTGCTGGAGAGGAGTCACAGAGGAGTCAGCACCTCCTCCTGCTGGAGAGGAGTCACAGAGGAGTCAGCACCTCCTCCTGCTGAGGAATCACAGAGGAGTCAGCACCTCCTCCTGCTGGAGAGGAGTCACAGAGGAGTCAGCACCTCCTCCTGCTGGAGAGGAGTCACAGAGGAGTCAGCACCTCCTCCTGCTGGAGAGTCACAGAGGAGTCAGCACCTCCTCCTGCTGAGGAGTCACAGAGGAGTCAGCACCTCCTCCTGCTGAGGAGTCACAGAGGAGTCAGCACCTCCTCCTGCTGGAGAGGAGTCACAGAGGAGTCAGCACCTCCTCCTGCTGGAGAGTCACAGAGGAGTCAGCACCTCCTCCTGCTGAGGAGTCACAGAGGAGTCAGCACCTCCTCCTGCTACACAGAGGAGTCAGCACCTCCTCCTGCTGGAGAGGAGTCACAGAGGAGTCAGCACCTCCTCCTGCTGGAGAGGAGTCACAGAGGAGTCAGCACCTCCTCCTGCTGGAGAGGAGTCACAGAGGAGTCAGCACCTCCTCCTGCTGGAGAGGAGTCACAGAGGAGTCAGCACCTCCTCCTGCTGAGGAGTCACAGAGGAGTCAGCACCTCCTCCTGCTCCAAGGAGGAGTCACAGAGGAGTCAGCACCTCCTCCTGCTGCTGCACACACACACACACACACACTGTACTGTCTAACCCCACCCAGGAGGTCTCACCCGGAGCAGGCTGAGGAAGGCGGGGCTTCGGACCACGCAGGGGAGGTTCTGGACGATGACGGACAGGCTCTCCTCCTGCAGCTCATTGGCCAGACTCAGCACCTGCTTGGCCCACTTCACCTCGGGCAGGCAGCCAATCAGCTGCTCCGTGGCACAGAGCACGCTCACCGAGCTGTCCACCGTCTGGAGGAGCAACACACACACACACACAGTTATGAATAGATAGACAGACAGACAGACAGACAGACAGACAGACAGACAGACAGACAGACAGACAGACAGACAGACAGACAGACAGACAGACAGACAGACAGACAGACAGACAGACAGACAGACAGACAGACAGACAGACAGACAGACAGACAGACAGACAGACAGACAGACAGACAGACAGACAGACAGACAGACAGACAGACAGACAGACAGACAGACAGACAGAGAGACCCGTGATCCAACCCTAACCCGTAATGATTACAGATACATAATAATAAAACTGAACACAGGCGGCTGATAACCTTGCTAATTAATCGGAAAAAATATTATCGTTCGAGGTCCTCGTTATATCGAGGGACAATGGTGGTGCTGATTCGCTGTTCATGGGCGCACTCTGTTTTTAAATTTTAGTTCATCCTCCCTCCCTCTCTCTCTGTCTCTCTCCCTCCCCCTCTCCACCTCCCTCTCTCTCTGTCTCTCTCCCTCCCCCTCTCCACCTCCCTCTCTCTCTTCTCTCTCTCTCCCTCCCCTCTCTCTCGTCTCTCCCTCTCTCTCCCCTCCCCTCTCCTCTCCCTCTCTCTCCCTCCCCCTCTCCGCCTCTCTCTCTCTCCCTCTCTCTCTCTCCCCCTGCCTCTCGTGAGAGAGAGAAGCTCTGTTCTCAATGATAAGTGTTCATTAGTCATCACAATCTAATAACAACGGTTCTAATTGGATGATGTGTTCTTCTGCTTCCTGGAGAGCCATAACGTGGGGTCAGGGAGGGGGAACCCACCATGGCGGCGGCCACGTCGCTCAGACACGCCCGCTGGAGGTCTACCGGCAGCAGGGAGAAGTTCCGCTCTGCCCAGCTCTTCATGAAGTGCTCTGCCACCCACCTGAGGAGAACATCACAGCGTCACCACTGAGGAGAACATCACAGCATCACTACTGAGGAGAACATCACAGCATCACTACTGAGGAGAACATCACTACTGAGGAGAACATCACTACTGAGGAGAACATCACTACTGAGGAGAACATCACTACTGAGGAGAACATCACTACTGAGGAGAACATCACAGCATCACTACTGAGGAGAACATCACTACTCAGGAGAACATCACTACTCAGGAGAACATCACTACTGAGGAGAACATCACTACTCAGGAGAACATCACTACTGATTCATATTGAGATATCTGCTGCTGGACTGTATAATTATGTAATATTTATGTAAAAGCGTAAGTTATTGATTCAACGCGGTTATAGAATATTTCATGTTTGTATTCATCATTGATTTCTGAGTGTCTGTGGTGACAGCTTGAGAACAGAACTGCTGTGTGACGCTGTGTGAAAGAGAAGCAGCTCCCAGGAAGATGATTACAGGGAAGGGTTTATAACAGTGGGAGGGATGAGTCTGAATACAGAGGAGAGGGGAGGAGAGGAGAGAGGGGGGGAGAGGGGGGAGGGAGGAGAGAGAGAGGAGAGGAGAGGGAGGAGAGAGAGAGGAGAGGAGAGGGGAGAGAGGGAGGAGAGGAGAGAGGGAGGAGAGAGGGAGGAGAGGGAGGAGAGAGAGAGGAGGAGGGAGAGAGGAGGGAGGGGGAAGGAGGGAGGAGGGAGAGAGAGGAGAGGAGAGGGAGGAGAGAGAGGAGAGAGAGGAGGGGAGGGAGGAGAGAGGAGAGAGGGGGGAGAGGAGAGAGGAGAGGAGGGAGGAGAGAGGAGATTGGGAGGAGAGGACAAAGGAGAGGAGATAGGAGATAGGAGAGGAGAGAGGGAGGAGAGGAGGGAGGAGGAGGGGGTTCTCTCACCTCCTGCAGGTGGCGTGCAGCTTGAGGACCCCCAGAGCGCTGGTGAGGGACAGACACTCCACGATGCTCTTCTGCACCCCGTCCACCACCTACAACAGAGCCGGAACCATGGCAGAACCATCACACTACGCATCACAGAACCAGGGTACTGGACTGGTCTAGATCAACTGGTAGAGCAAGGCATTACCCTGTCCGGGTTGGGGGTTTGAATCCCACCCATGGGTTTGGATAAAGTAAAGTTAAGGCTCCTGGCTGCTTGTGGTGGCCGGTTAAAGCTAGGGTATGCGATTTTGGGGAAAACAGCCGTTGAGCCGTCCCACGCGCTACCTGCTGTAGCTCCTCCCTCCGAACGTCAGTGATGCGCGTTCATGTGAATTCAGTTACATTGATAGGAAGACGAAACACCATGTCCGATTCCGAGGTAATTAAACATTAGTGCTGATAACTGCATAAGTACATATATAGCATCAACATCTTACTCACAGACATACCATGTATGTTATCTTAAAATCATTGTAATTGCGCTGGTAGAAAGGTAGCTGTATCAGCCAAGCAAGTTAGCAAACTAAGTGCAACTGTAATTTTGTTAGCATAAGCTGCTAGGCTCGTGAACGCTCACTGCAGGGGACGCACGAACGTCTCGGTGCCAAGTTGACGGACAGTCCCACACAGCCAATAAGAACGGAGAATCGGAGCCTCGCTCTGATTGGTCAAAGTGTACATGAGCGGTGGCAATTTTTGGGGGGGGCACACAGAGGCAGGGGGGAGCAAAGTGATGTGCAGATATTCTCAGAGCACTTCGCCTACATGTAGCTGACTGGCTATTATGACATTTTTGCTCAATATTTCAGTAAAAAAATCGCCTACCCTAGCTTTAAGTTAAGACGTTTAACAGAAGACCCCTCAAGTTCCTCTTGAGAGGATCTGAACTGACCCCGAGGTGACCCCATGACCACCAGCTGAACCCAGGGTGACCCCATGACCCTGGGCTGAACCCAGGGCTGACCCCATAACCCCGGGCTGACCCCATAACCCCGGGCTGACCCCATAACCCCGGGCTGACCTCATGACCCCGGGCTGACCTTGGGGAAGAAGCGGCAGTAGTCTCGGGTCAGCACCATCTCCACCACCTCCTTCAGCCCCTCCAGGCCCAACATGTCCGCCGCCAGCATCACCTGACTGGGGGGCAACACAACATCAGCACAGTGACTTTAGACCACAGCCCTTCACCCCACACGTGGTCGGAGGGGGGGGTGGGGGGTACCTGGCGCTGGCTCCGGGCGGCAGGTCGGCGATGGCGCCGTACATGAACTGCAGCAGGACCTCCATCTCCTCCGGGCCCAGCCTGGAGGGAGGAGGAGGAAGAGAGGACCGTTACCACGGCAACGCAGCGCCCGGCAGAGCCGATGGAGGAGGAGCGTCGCCACGGAAACATTAAAGAGACGACCCCGTGAGGGGGGGAAGCTGCTCAGACCCACCCCTGCAGAGTGATGTCCTGGGTGCTGCTCTCCATCCAGCTGCCGCTCAGCATGGCCCGGAAGTACTGCGAGCGCGCGCACAGGATCGCCCTGGGAACACAACAACACAACATCAACACACTTCAACACAAGATACCGTCAACACAAACACACCATCAACACAACACACGTCAACATAAGACACGTCAACACAAGACACGTCAACACAACACACAACAACACAACACACGTCAACACAACACACGTCAACACAACACACGTCAACACAACACACAACAACACAACATCAACACAAGATACCGTCAACACAAACACACCATCAACACAACACACGTCAACACAAGACACGTCAACACAACACGCTGACAACACAACACACTGACAACACAACAAACAACACACGTCAACACAAGAAACGTCAACACAACACGCCGACAACACAACAAAACAACACAACACACGTCAACACAACACACCGTCAACACAACACACGTCAACACAACACACCAACAACACAACAAACAACAATACAACACACGTCAACACAAGACACGTCAACACAACACACAACAACACAACATCAACACAAGATACCGTCAACACAAACACACCATCAACACAACACACGTCAACACAACACGCCGTCAACACAACACACTGACAACACAACAAACAACACTACAACACACAACAAAACAACACACGTCAACACAAGAAACGTCAACACAACACGCCGACAACACAACAATCAACAACACAACACACGTCAACACAACACACCGTCAACAAAACACGCCGACAACACAACAAACAACAACACAACACACGTCAACACAACACACCGTCAACACAACACACTGACAACACAACAAACAACAATACAACACACGTCAACACAAGACAGGTCAACACAACACACGACAACACAACAAACAACAACACAACACACGTCAACACAACAAACGACAACACGCCGCCAACACAACACAACACAATGTACTCTGTAACACACACACACAACACACCGCTTTTGAAGATAGCTTCAATAAAAAGCTATTAAAGTCCACAGCAGAAAGCCCCCTAATGCCCTCTCATAAAAGGAGAAGCCGTCAGAGACAGTGACTACTTTAAAACAGGGGCAGAGGGCCTTATGGACACGTTATTGGTGAGTAAATAATCTTTTATTCAGAGTTGTCTTGTTCTAACTGATTCTGAGCAGCAGTAACATGTATTATAACTCTCTTTGGATGCTTTACAAATACAAAGTTGTAGTTGGTGTGTCCTCGGCTACCGGGGTGAGGCGATCCACTGTGTTTCAAAGCTCCATAACCTATCTTTAAACAGGGAGGTAGCCAAAAGAACTTGTCCCCAAAAAGACTTGTATATTGGTGGAATGTGAAATAACCGTGTGGATGTTATTTTACCTTAGCATAGGTAACAGATATTTGTAGATCGAGGTACACGCAATGTGAATTGTCTATTGTGGGTTAAAAATAATAAGGTCCCTACTTTTATAGGGAAGGATTAAAACGTTTTTAATGAGCCGTGTTGTCTGGGGCTGTTTCTGGGTTATTTTTCTGTCCACTATACTGACATAAATCCAATGCACCTCCAGCCGGGGCCACGGGGAACAGCGATACTCAACATCGTGATGCTGTGAATCTATTGGCTGGAGGACGACTGGCATCAAAGTCTTTGGAAAACAAATGGTCTTTGGATTTAAACCTCCCTCTCTGCTCCCTCCTCCCCCTCTCTGCTCCCTCCTCCCCTCCCTCTCTGCTCCTCCCTCTCCCTCTCTCTGCTCCCTCCTCCCCCTCTCTGCTCCTCCCTCCTCCCCCTCTCTGCTCCTCCTCCCTCCCTCTCGTCTCGTCTCCCTCCTCCCCCTCCCTCCTTCTCCTCCCTCCGTCTCGTCTCCCTCCTCCCCCTCCCTCCCCCCCCTCTCTGCTCCTCCTCCCTCCCTCTCGTCCTCCTCCTCCCCCTCTCGGTACATCGGTGTATCGATCTGTCGTCCCGCCCTTATAAGGCCAGTGATGGGGGCAGGGCCTGACCTGTGACAGGGGAAGACGTGCCCGCCCACTCTGATGGTGATGTCACATTGCTCCGCCCTCTGGTACAGAGACAGCAGGTCAGAGCCCAGACCGCAGGCCGGCTCCAGACCACACACACCTGGGGGCACACACAGAGACACATACACACACGCACAAACACACACACGTCAGACACACACACACACACAGAGGTAAGAGACACATACACAGACGCACACAGAGACACACAAACACACAAACAGAGACACACACACAGAAAACGACGCACACACAGGTGAGAGACACACACAGAGAAAACAACGCACGCACGCCAAACGCACGCCAAACGCACGCCAAACGCACGCCAAACGCACGCCAAACGCACGCCAAACGCATGCCAAATGCACGCACACACAGGACAGAGACAGAGAGGCGAGTTGGGCGTGGATCAAACATGAAGCCATTAGGTCAATTTAAAATGGAGGACAGAAGAGGACAGTCAGACAGACAGGCAGACAGGACAGACAGTCAGACAGACAGTCAGACAGACAGACAGACAGGCAGACAGTCAGACAGACAGGCAGACAGTCAGACAGTCAGGCAGACAGGCAGACAGGCAGACAGTCAGGTGAGTCCAGGTACGTCCCCGGTGCTGAGGGTCTGGTACCTGGTTCCGGGGGTTCGTCAAGGTCTGGCTCCCCAACAGGGGAGCTGGTCCCGGGGGGTCCGGGGTCGGTCCCGGGGGGTTCGGGGGGGCTCACCAGGCTCTGCTCTGAGGTGTACACCGTCCTGCAGGGGGGGGGGGGGGGGGGGTCAGTGGAGAGTCTGGACCAGTGGTGCTACTGTAGAGTACAGCAGTACTACTGTGGAGTACTGCAGTACTCCACAGTAGTACTGCATTACTACTGTAGAGTACAGCAGTACTACTGTGTACACAGTAGTACACAGTAGTACTGCATTACTACTGTGGAGTACTGCAGTACTACTGTGGAGTAGTACTTCAGAACTACTACGGCGTAGTATTACTGTACTACCAAGGAGTAGTACTGCTGTACTACTAAGGAGTAGTACTGCTGTACTACCAAGGAGTAGTACTGCAGTACTACTCCGTAGTAGTACTGCAGTACTACTACAGAGTAGTACTGCAGGCGAGTGTGTTTAGGAAGAGCAGAGCGAACCGAATATTTTCAACCGATATTCTGTAAAATGTTTGAAACTAAATATTTTGTTCACCCTGAGCAAGTTTAAACTCTGAAAGCTAGACGACAGAAAATCAAAGTGTTTGAAATCTGAAAACAAGGAGGAAGGAGAATCCATGAGAAAGAAAGCGCATCCAGGAACACCAAAATGGTGTGAGCTCAGGAGGAATACCTCACGGGGTTCCCCTCTCCCTGCTCGGGCCCCCCCCAGGCGCAGGGCTTCTTTTGTGGGGAGAAATAAGACAACAGTTTCATGAAGCAC
The DNA here is from genome assembly GCA_900291075.1 of Melanogrammus aeglefinus. Taxonomy (NCBI): domain Eukaryota; kingdom Metazoa; phylum Chordata; class Actinopteri; order Gadiformes; family Gadidae; genus Melanogrammus; species Melanogrammus aeglefinus. Next base: position 149,233 of record OLKM01000745.1, read on the forward strand.
AGGCCCGTGTTTCTCACTCAATTTGCCCCTTTAAATGTCCACTCAAAGCTCTTTACAATATTGCTGAACATTCACCCATTCATGCAGACATTCACACACCGAGGAGCAGTCAGGGTGAGGCGTCTCGCTCAGGGCACCTCGACACTCCGGCAGGAGGAGCCGGGGATCAAACCAGCGACCTGTTACCAGCCAACCCGCTCTACCTACTGAGACACATGCAGCCCACAGTCCCTACGTGGAGGCTCAGGTCCTCACAAGGCCACAGCCCCCCCCCCCCCACCAACAGCCAGGAGGAGAAGGGGGCAGACATACTGTTATAGCAACATAATCACATCCTCGCTTAGTAATACGGTTATCATATCGATTATTAGGTTTCATGGTGCAGCCGCGTCTGAGCTCTGCATTGGACACACACACACACACACACACACACACACACACACACACACACACACACACACACACACACACACACACACACACACACACACACACACACACACACACACACACTAGAATTGCTGGAATACATTCACTCTATCTAGTTATTCCTTCCATATGCAAATGAGGGCTTGTTTGCACACGCTCAGTCTGAGCCGATATCCTGCAGTCTGGCTGCTAATTACCCATTAGCGAGGAGCAAACATGTTTGATGAGAAACAGAACTCGGAGGAACCAGGAGGCTCCGTCTCCATAACATGGAATGGTGGATGGCTCACATGTTCAATAAATAATCTCTTCTTCCGAATCGCTGCGACGGCGGGAGACAGCAGCTCCTAAAGCACTGAGGCCAACTGCTGTGTATCTAGCGCCCTCTATCTGGCATACAGAGACACTGCGGAACCAAGACTTTTTTTAATCTTACGTCTGTACAAACACTGTGACTCTCTCTCAATGCCTCTCCCCGCTCCCCCGAAACCCACCCCCATACACTATGGACAATTGCATTATATTTATTTATTTTTATGTCCAAGCTTTTTTATACTTCTTTTTTAATTATATGCAATAAAGCTCACTTTCTATTGGCTTCTGTTGACTTCTATTGATATCCTCCTTGCTGATTGAGTGGCTGCTTGCCCTCTGAGCGTGAGGGTCAAGAGGCAGCACCAGTACAAGGCCCGGGCCTGTGGCCAAGAGCTCGACCAATCACATGTCCGGGACTCACAGCCAGGTGTGCTGTCGTCATTACCTGAGCAGCTGGGTGAGCTCCGCGGGGTCCAGGCCGGACACATGGACGCTCTCCACCTCCCCCTTGGGCCCGGGGAGGAACCGGGGGGGTGCTGAGAGCAGGTGAGGAGCTCTGGCCAATAGCAGCGCTCGGTGAGCCTTCAGGCAACTCGGGCCGCTGCACACACACACATCAGACTCCAGCTCCTCCTGTAGCAGCCTGGAGACACACACACACACACACACACACCACACACACACACACACACACACACACACACACAACAACACACACCACACACACTAATATTATGCTTCAATACTCTAAAGTACACATTACTATGATATACTACAGTACACATAATAATAATAATAATAATAATAATAATAATAATAATAATAATAATAGACACTCAAAGATGCTTTACAGTGAAGGGGGGACCCCACCCACCACCACCAGTGTGTACCCCCACTGGGGTGATGCACGGCAGCCAACCTGCACCAGAACGCTCACCACACACCAGCTTGAAGTGGAGTGAGGGGATTAATGAGTCAGCCAATTATACAGGAGGACGATCAGGGGGCCGGACTGAATGACCTGGTTGGGCCAGGACACCGGGGGAACCCCTGCTCTATGTGATAAGTGTCCTGGGATCTTTTATGACCTCAGTGAGTCGGGACCTTGGTTTAACGTCTCCTCCGAAGGACGAGATAGTAATACATTACAATTATATACTACAGTATACAATACTATGATATACTACAGTACACATTAGTATTTACTGCAGTACACTTTACTATGATATACTGCTGTAATATAATACAGTACGTATTACTATAGTATGCTAATACAATACACTACAGTACACTACAAAGTACCCTACTATTATAAACCACAAAAGACTACAAGACTGTACTACAATTAACAACAATACATTACAGAAAGTTACAATAAACTACATTAAACTGCCACAATAAACTTCAATCCCACAACTACATCATCTATTTATATTCATGTAACAAAAGGAGGGCAGCTCCTCTATTCAGTCCATCTCCTCACATGATTGTTTTAATTGGATGTCAGCCGTGACGAACCATCTCTAGGCCATCATCCTGTGGTGGTCTGACAGCTGGCTGACCCAGATACAGCTCGCCTGCAGCCAGAACCTGACAGGACTATCCAGAACCAGGCAGAACTAGCTAGGACCAGCTAGGACCAGCCGGAACCAGCTAGGACAAACCAGGACCACTGCGGACTAATCTAATATAAAAAATCAGCACTTTACTATCTGTGTTATACCGTTGCATACATCACTCCCAGTATGAAGAAACTTGACAGAATATATATCTCCCAGTATGAAGGAACTGGAGTGGACAGAACTCCTCTCTCCCAGTTTGTAGAAAGTTTCCAAGGCGACTGAAATCCCCGCTGTGGTTATGATTCTTCCCTGTTTCTCCAACCTGGCTGTGTTGCTTCAAACCCTGACCTTTGACCTTTGACCTGGTCTCCTAGTCTCCGGTGTGGTGACCTCACCTGAGGAGGTCTTGGGCCAGGGCAGCAGACAGACATCTCTTCAGCTGGGCTTTGTATTTCCTCTCTTTGGCCTGGAACTCCCTGTTAGCCTCCGAGGTTAGCATGGTCTCATCTCCGCCGCCCCGCAAGAGGTCCAAAGGTCACGACACCGACCACCTGACCTGCGGCCACGCCCCCGCTGGGATTCTGAGGAAGCCCGCCGTTCTAGAAGGAGAGACAGAAGACAGCGTGAACAAGCTGCACGACTCAGACTCCGTTTGAACAACACCTAGCATTCCCTCAATAGAGCACTGTGACCCATTGACAGACTGACCTGCAGAGGGACTCAGACAGGTGTGTGATTGCCGCACCCTGATTGGCTGAAGATAGCATGGTAGCGCTCATGCCGGGTTCATGTCAAATGGGAGTGACCGTACTTACCAACGCCCGATTAATACAATCCGGACAGGGCATCTTTAAAACGCTTTTACATTTGGGAATTGACTTTCTTCATATATGTTATGATATGTTCTTATTATACGGATACAGCCGACTAGGTGGTAAATAATACAGACGTGAGGAGCACACACAGAATGCTTACAGAATGAACACCTGAAGTCAGCTGGTTCCCACTGTTCAAAGTTAATAAATCCTCATTAAATGCAGTTTGATCCCTGGATAACCAGTAACATGCAGTTTGATCAATGGATAACCAGTTACATGTAGTTTGATCACTGTAAAAACCAGTGACATGCAGTTTGATCACTGGATAACCAGTAACATGCAGTTGATCACTGGATAACCAGTAAGTCTGATCACGCATGCAGTGGATAATGCAGTAACATACAGATGATGGCAGGAGCAGTCCTGCCATCATCTGCGGTTCCTCTCCTCTTCCAGGTTTATTTATAATCAACGTCGTATACAACGATGCCGGTAGAGAAGAAGACCAGTGCCATTAAACGGGTTGTCTCCACCGCCGCATTTCCTGAATACTAAACGCTCACAAGTTATACCTGGGAATGCTTACCGCCTCTCTTTACAATCCCAGTGGACTCGAACGCATCCAGGATGATGTGAACGCATCCAAGATGCTATTTGTTTTTGCCTATGATGATTTATACGTTAACGTTATTAATGTTGCAATGAAAAAACGTCCGAATGAATCAAAACAGTCATACCAGGTGAGTCATTAGCCGATCGCCTTGTTCCTAACTGGGAGTGCGCCACCAGCTGTCACTGGTTTCTGTTGACATCAGCATCGCGTGCTATTCCGCATGTTGCATTCAAGTCGTGTGAGAGAATATTGGTTAGACATTTTCTCATAGGCCGACGTCATCGTCATCATCATCATCATCATCAGCGTGGCACAACCCCATGGGCACAACACACATTCACATCGGCAGAATAATCGTTGGATGAAAATGTATTTTCCTTGCTATCGGTATAGTTTAAAATCTGTGAGAATGATCATCCGTTCAACTACGATTGATTTGATTCCTTCTGGGGGTCAGATGACTTCAGGTGTCCATTTCAGCGAATCTTCTTTTTGTGAGCTGTCACTCATTTGATATTGATCAGCCTGTCAGATGCATCCATTGGAACTTTTGGTGTGTTGTGAACTTTAATTCGAGGGGTCTGGTATTTACGGCAACTCCATCTGACCTGAACGCAGCAGAGGGGGACTGCTCATGCGCATGATACCGGTCGAATCATCCTGCCGGACTGTAGCGTGTGCGCGTAATGTAGGCCTACCGTAATTACCCGAGTTTAGTATTTTGCGCCGTATCTTTATAGACATGAAGGCCATAATCCCAAAAAAAATCCTCATTATCTAAATAACGTCAAATTGTATATTTTAGGATGTACGATTCATGTTATTTCCTCCTACACATCATAAAGTCGATCAATATGCAAGTAGACCACTGTAAATTAAGAACTGTAAGTGCACTGTGTATTTGCACTACTTTTGTGCTTATTAAGTCTCAGGTGACTTTCTTGTGTTTCTGTAATCAATTTTATAATTTTATGATTGCACTGTCAAAGGGAGCCTGAGACTCTGGCATTTCATTGCTGTTGCTTTAATTGTTGTGAATATGACAAATAAACCATCATGAAAAACAGCCACATCCTTTGTTTACAAGTTGTCATCTTAAAACTAAGGCCTTAAAAAGAGCTACCGGTCCTCCAAATGTTGTTTATGAATGTGCCGGTCCTTGGGAGCTCCTGATCTAAATGACACACCGATTATTGAACACCCGTTCCCTGCTGTGATGCGGTTGCGCAGCTTTAGTAACAGTAAAATAAGACTTAAACCACAACATTCACATTGATTTAATTTATTTATAAAATTGATGAAGTAGATCTGGCTCAGTGAAACTTCAAAATGCAGTGGTCTAGGAAGAGATACAAAAACAGTTTTACAATATTCAACCGTTGATGCCGTTCTCGCGTTTGTTCTGGTAGAGGAAGCTCAAGGCTGACCACATCCTCTATGTTTGAGCTGGTTTTGTCCAAAAAAATAGATTAATACAAAAAAGAAAATTGATTTCACGACACTACCTGATAGAAGGAGCTCATCGATAGAGAACTGATCGATAACTCACTGATAAGTCTTCGATAACTCGTCGATAAAGAAATATTTTATAACTCATTAATAACTTGTTAATTTTAATAACTTATCAATAACTCGTTAATAACTCAGTGATAATTCATTGATAACTCATTGATAACTTATCGATAAAGAACTCATTGATAATTCATCGATAACTTATCGATAAAGAACTCATTGATAACTCATCGATAACTCATTGATAACTTATCGATAAAGAACTCGATAACTCATCGGAAATGCATTGACAACTTCAGTCAGGACCAGTCAGGACCAGTCGGGACCAGTCAGAACCAGGACCAGTCAGAACCAGTCAGGACCAGTCAGGACCAGTCAGGACCAGTGAGGACCAGTCAGGACCAGTGAGGACCAGTCAGGACCAGTCAGGACATTGATACATTACGTCAAAGATCAAAAGGCACCACACAACACGACCCACGGAAAAGACTTTGCCACGCATGTTAGTCAACAACACACCTTAAGGCGAATGTCAAAATGTGCAAAAAACGTTTTAATTATGCGTGTCAAAGATACGACGTGGCGCTGCTCTCCTCCCCTGTGCTTTTGTTCTTCCCGCTGTTCTGCTGACATCTTTAAAAATACGCAAAATGTGCCAAAATCTAAGAGAATGATTGCATTGTCAAAACGTAGGCTGATGTCCCAGGTGAGGAGGAGGTGGTCGCTGCGCGCCTGTGTCGGTGTGTTCAGGTGTGTGCGTTTGTGTTTGTATGTAAGTTTGTGCCTGTGTGTCTGTGTGTGTGTGTGCCTGTGTGTGGTGCATGTGTTTGGGTGTGTTTGTGTTTGTCTGGTGCGCGTTTGTGTGTGTGTGTGTGTGCGCATGTGTTTGAGTGCGTGTGTGCGTCAGTGCGTCCCCTTGCGCGTGCGTTTTTGAGTATGTGCGTGTCTGCACGTGTGCGTGTGTCTGAGTGTGTGTGTGTGTGTGTGTGTGTGTGTGTGTGTGTGTGTGTGTGTGTGTGTGTGTGTTTAAGTGTGTGTGTGTGTGTGCGGCAGTGCGTCCCTGTGCGCGTGCGTGTGTGAGTACGTGTGTGTCTGCACGTGTGCGTGTGTCTGAGTGTGTGTGTGTGTGTGTGTGTGTGTGTTTAAGTGTGTCTGAGTGTGTGTGTGTGTGTGTGTGTGTGTGTGTGTGTGTGTGTGTTTAAGTGTGTCTGTGTGTGTGTGTGTGTGTGTTTAAGTGTGTCTGAGCGTGTGTGTGTGTGTGTTTAAGTGTGTCTGAGTGTGTGTGTGTGTGTGTTTAAGTGTGTCTGAGTGTGTGTGTGCGTGCGTCAGTGCCGGTGGCTCTTGCGGCCCTCGCCCTCCTTGATGAAGGTCCACATCAGGGTATTGACGATGTCGGGCTGGTCCTGCTGCAGCCAGTGCCCGGCGCCCGAGATGATGTTCAGGCGGAAGTGGTTGCGGATGTAGAGGCGGCAGGCCTCTGCCATGCCCTGCTCCAGGAAGGCGTCACACTCCCCCCACAGCAGCAGCACCGGAGAGCGCACGCACTGCTGGGTCAGGGGCAGCGAGCTGGGGGCACAGGGGGCAACACAGGGGGCAACACAGGGGGCAACACAGGGGGCAAAGGGGCATCAGAGACAGTATAGAAAGTACAGACTGCTGGGTCAGGGGCTGGGGACACAGGGGGACGTTCAATGGTAAACGGACGGCTTTTATACAGCGCTTTTCTAACCGGTGGTCACCTTTACAATATTGCACAACATTCACCCATTCACGCACATATTCCCACAGCGACGGCGGCCAACTGGTCAGGAGCAGTCAGGGTGAGGCGTCTCGCTCAGGGACACCTCCACACTCCGCTAGGAGGAGCCGGGGATCGAACTAGCAACCTTTCTGTTACCAGCCGACCCGCTCTGCCTCCTGAGACACAGGCCGCCCTTAGAGCTGGGACGACGTTTGAGACTTTGCCTCAGTCAGTCCGTATTTTACATGATTCTGGATGCTTTTGCATGAAATTTACATTCGCTTTGAGGATGTCTCGTGTCTAGGGGGTGGAGGGGTGGGGGTCTGTTTAACACAACCAATAGGAGCAGTTATGAGTGGGACCCAGGTGGTGGGGCGTCCATGCGCGGTGGAACGCCTCAGTACGGGAACATATGGAGGTTGTTCTGCTCTCTGTCCTCCAGCCAACCGGAGGACATTTAACATCGTAGCTTCACAGAGGCCAAGGACTCATTAAACCAGAGAGACAGGGGCCTAGGAAGTCTCTATGTAGATTATCTTAGGTCGCCTCTCTTTGGTAGCACTTAAACAGTGCTGCGCAATATGTAGCACCCTATCCTATTCTATCCTTCACTTGGGTCTGTGAACATCTTTACTGTACCGACAGCCATATGTTGTTGTTTCTCTTTCTTCAGACAAATGTAATCATTGTACACACAAAGACACACACATGCAGATCAAAGCTCTTCTGAAGAGAGCAGCGCCTGCAGTTCTCCCGGTGGCCGTTGGGGGGCGCCACTGCTGTTCTCTGACACGGGAGCAACATCCGTTTAGGTTGTTGGGTTGGGAGCAGGCTACACCTCATTTAGACATGGATAATATTACCATTGGCTAATATGCTGACAATCTGACACCAAAAACATTTTATACATAATAATACATTCTATATTGTATATTATATACAGTATATATATTATATTATGTAAATAATTGTTATAATTATAGTCTCCTCCTCCACGTTGATTATTGCTGCCTCCCGTCTGTGTAAAGCGTGCTTCCTCTCAGGACGTTGTTAACGCGTCTCCCCCGAGTCGCGACCCCACAACCATCTGCTGGGTTTCTCTCAGGGGAGAGAGACGCAGACCGCCGCCATGACAACCGGAGGTCAGAGGAGACCGCCGCCATGACAACCGTAGGTCAGAGGAGACCGCCGCCATGACAAACGGAGGTCAGAGGAGACCGCCGCCATGACAACCGGAGGTCAGAGGAGACGCCGCCATGACAACCAGAGGTCAGAAGAGAGTAGTAGGGTTTTTTTAGTAGTGGTAGTGTGTAAGTGTTGGTGTTAGTAGTGTAGTAGGGTAGAAGTAGTGTGGTATTGTAGTAGTAGTGTAGTAGTAGTGTTTTTGTAGCTTAGTAGTGTTACCTGAAGACGTTCCTGTAGTAGTTCAGGCCCCCGGTGAGGGCCCCGGCTGGTGTTAGTAGTGTAGTAGTGTAGTAGTAGTAGTGTTGTAGTAGTAGTGTATTGGTAGGGTAGTAGTAGAGCAGTAGTAGTGTAGTAGTGTATCGGTAGTGTAGTAGTACAGTAGTAGTAGTGTAGTAGTGTATTGAAGTGTAGTAGTAGAGTAGTAGTAGTGTAGTAGTGTATCGGTAGTGTAGTAGCAGTGTAGCAGTTTATTGGCAGTGTAGTAGTAGAGTAGTAGTGTAGCAGTAGTGTATTGGTAGTGTAGTAATAGTGTAGTAGTAGTAGTGTATTGGTAGTGTAGTAGTAGAGCAGTAGTAGTGTAGTAGTGCATTGTTAGTGTAGTAGTAGAGCAGTAGTAGAGTAGTAGTGTATTGGTAGTGTAGTAGTAGTGTAGTAGTGTTACCTGAAGACGTTCCTGTAGTAGTTGAGGGCCCCGGTGAGGGCCCCGGGCTGGGACAGGGCGTACAGGTAGGCCTCCATGTCCTCTGAGCTCAGCCAGCGACCCTTCCTCCCGATGCCCGTGCTCCGGCTGGTGAACAGGGCCTTGAGGGCCTAGAACAGCACAGGGAGAGCAGCAGTTAGGCCTGTGAGGAGGCTCAGAGCCAACCGGCTCCCCCAGTCTGTGAGGAGGCTCAGAGCCAACCGGCTCCACCAGTCTGTGAGGAGGCTCAGAGCCAACCGGCTCCCCCAGTCTGTGAGGAGGCTCAGAGCCAACCGGCTCCACCAGTCTGTGAGGAGGCTCAGAGCCAACCGGCTCCATCAGTCTGTGAGGAGGCTCAGAGCCAACCGGCTCCCCCAGTCTGTGAGGAGGCTCAGAGCCAACCGGCTCCCCCAGTCTGTGAGGAGGCTCAGAGCCAACCGCCTCCATCAGTCTGTGAGGAGGCTCAGAGCCAACCGGCTCCATCAGTCTGTGAGGAGGCTCAGAGCCAACCGGCTCCATCAGTCTGTGAGGAGGCTCAGAGCCAACCGGCTCCACCAGTCTGTGAGGAGGCTCAGAGCCAACCGGCTCCATCAGTCTGTGAGGAGGCTCAGAGCCAACCGGCTCCACCAGTCTGTGAGGAGGCTCAGAGCCAACCGGCTCTACCAGTCTCACTACTACAGGCTACAGCTATTGAACTTACTTGAATTTACTTTTATCCCAGATCTGAAAACTGAATATTTTCCAAAGTAATTCAAGTATAAAATTATATAAGTTATCATTTGTAGTCTTTTTGATTTATTCCTATTGATTATATATCAGTGAATATATAGATATATTTATAAATGGAGGATATTGTTTAACATGACTCCCATGTATTGTATAAAGTATTAGAGCATGAATCAACGTTCCACGTAGTAGTGTTGTAGTAGTGTAGTAGTAGTGTTGTAGTAGTAGTAGTAGTTGTTGTAGCAGTGTAGTAGCAGTGTAGTAGTATTGTTGTAGTGTTGTTGTAGTAGTGTCGTAGTATTGTAGTAGTAGTAGTAGTAGTAGTAGTAGTAGTAGTGTTGTAGTAGTGTCGTAGTATTGTAGTAGTAGTGCTGTAGTAGTGTCGTAGTAGTAGTGTTGTAGTATTAGCGTTGTAGTAGTGTTGTAGTAGTGTTGTAGTAGTGCTGTAGTAGTGTTGGTGTGAGTGGTACTCACCTTGAAGTCGTTGATTGACAGCATGAGCTCCGGGAGGCGGGGCAGCTGGTAGAAGAAGAAGCAGCTGCACTTGAGGAGCTGGCTGGGGTGACGCAGGGCGTAGTCTGACCAGGAGGAGAACCAGGAGGAGAACCAGGAGATCAGGAGACCAGGAGGAGACCAGGAGGAGAACCAGGAGATCAGGAGGAGAACCAGGAGGAGACCAGGAGATCAGGAGACCAGGAGGAGACCAGGAGGAGAACCAGGAGAACCAGGAGACCAGGAGGAGAACCAGGAGGAGAACCAGGACATCAGGAGACCAGGAGGAGACCAGGAGGAGACCAGGAAGAGAACCAGGAGACCAGGAGGAGAACCAGGAGGAGACCCAGGAGGAGACCAGGAGGAGACCAGGAGGAGAACCAGGAGGAGAACCAGGACATCAGGAGACCAGAAGGAGACCAGGAGGAGACCAGGATGAGACCAGGAGACCAGGAGGAGACCAGGAGACCAGGAGGAGACCAGGAGGAGAACCAGGAGACCAGGAGATCGACAGACAAGGAGAAAAGGAGGAGACTGAATTAAAACTTGATGTCAACAAAACAACGGAGATCCATTTCCTCTGGTGAATGAAGACTGAACCAGGAGGAGGAGGAGGAGGAGGAGGAGGAGGAGGAGGAGGAAGAGGAGGAGGGAGGAAGAAGAGGAGCAGGAGGAGGAGCAGCAGGAGGGGGGGGGAGGAGGAGGAGGAGGACGCTGTTCCGCAGCCTCCCATCCTGACGTTAGGATCTTCTAATCACCTCCTCTAATCACCTCCTGCTCCTCCAGATGGGAGATAAACACGCAGGAGGAGTCGCCATCGCTCCTCATTAAGCTAATTAACGTTCCTCGTTAGTAGGAGCGCCCAGAGCCACCGCAGACCACCAGCACGCCAGCGGGAGTTTGGCTCGCCGGTCGCTGTGTGTGCGTGCGTGTGGGCGTGTGTGCGTGCGTGTGCGTGTGTGTGTGTGTGTGCGTGCGTGCGTGTGTGCGTGCGAGGCCTACCTGCGTAGACGGAGGGGTGCGGGGAGTTGAGCACGATGAGCTTGGTCACCATCTCGGGGTAGTGGATGGAGAAGAGCCAGGCCACCGTGCCGCCCCAGTCGTGGCCCACCAGACAGCAGCGGTTGTAGCCTGACGACAGCAGACAGAGACATTAATGTCTGCTCTTCAAGGACAAACATTAGAGTTCAGTTCTTCATCAGACATAAATATGAAGGGCAGATGTTCCTCAACAGAGGTAGAGTTACGTTCTTCTGCTCTTCTCTGAGTTTAGTTTGTCTGCAACTCAGTGAAGAGTTCTTCCCTCATTTTGTAATCTGATAGCCCTGTGCTGGTGTGTTGTCTGATCCTCAGAATGACTCCTGCTTCCTGTGGTTAGGAGGTCAGAGTGGTCAGGATGTCTGATTTCACCATGGATACCGTTTGACCTCATCCTGTAGGACCTCAGCCGACGACGGTCAAACGGCCGTCTGACCAACGCGTCGTGATTAAAGATTTAAAAGGTAACCCTGTGACAATGATTTACAACTACATTTTTTCATGTAGGGCGTTTAGCAGACGCTTTTTTTCCAAAGCGACTTACAAAAAGTACATTTGTCAGAAGAAAGAGAAACAACAATATACCGCTGTGGGTGCAGTAAGGATGTTCATAGAACCAGGAGCTGAGCACTACCTCTCACCAAGTTAACCCGCTTCCTGCATACAACCCAGACAGCTAGGATAAGATGCTACGCAATGCTAAGTACTGTTTAAGTGCCAGGAACATAGAACGTACAATAAGTGAGGGAGGTGGGGGGAGTAAGGGGGGAGGCTAGACAGTCTGGGTGAACTCTGAACCGCGGGTTGATTGGGGGAATGTGTTTGTGTTGTTGTTGATCCTCTTTTAAATAAAGGTTGGCTGAACCCCAGCGGCTCACCGAGGTACTCCACGATGTCGCGGACGTCGGTCACCAGGTGCTCGAAGCGGTAGCTCTCCACCGAGAGCGGGACGTCCGACTCCCCGTAGCCCCGCATGTCCACTGCCACCACGCGGAACTCGCCCTTAAACTCCCGCAGCTGGTACCGCCACGAGAACCTGGGGAACGGAATAACTTTATTAGTACCTCCACTTCATGACAGTACCGCCACGAGAACCTGGGGAACCGGAATAACTTTATTAGTACCTCCACCTCATGACAGTACCGCCACGAGAAAACCTGGGGAACCGGAATAACTTTATTAGTACCTCCACCTCATGACAGTACCGCCACGAGAACCTGGGGAACCGGAAAAACTTTATTAGTACCTCCCACCTCATGACAGTACCGCCACGAGAACCTGGGGAACCCGGAATAACTTTATTAGTACCGCCCAACTCATGACAGTACCGCCACGAGAACCTGGGGAACCGGAATAACTTTATTAGTACCGCCCACCTCATGACAGTAACCGCCACGAGAACTCTGGGGAACCGGAAATAACTTTATTAGTACCGCCACCTCATGACAGTACCGCCACGAGAACCTGGGGAACCGGAATAACTTTATTAGTACCGCCACCTCATGACAGTACCGCCACGAGAACCTGGGGAACCGGAATAACTTTATTAGTACCTCCACCTCATGACAGTACCGCCACGAGAACCTGGGGAACCGGAATAACTTTATTAGTACCTCCACCTCATGACAGTACCGCCACGAGAACCTGGGGAACCGGAATAACTTTATTAGTACGTCCACTTCCTGACAGTATCGCCGGGAGAACCAACAGAACTTTATTTCCATTCCATTTTTATATTTTACATTTTTCTATTCCACATTCACCAACTGGTGATGTAATTGGATACATTTGATATTATTATATTATGTATAGATATTATTGTATTAATATTATTATTTTGGGATTCATATGATTGTATTCACATTACTATTTTTGCTTAGATGTGACTGTATTCATAGTATTGTATTCATATTTTTGTATTCATAGTATTGTATTCATATTTTTGTATTCATAGTATTTTTTTCATATAATTGAGTCCTAGCCAGCCTCAAGGTTAAGATAACTTGTCGGATCAACTCAAACTTTATTGGTATGTTTTTGTTATCCCATTCATCACAGTTAGGATCTCACAGGCCTCCATACGCATAACCCTGACCTCTGACCTCAAACCCTGAGATGAGAAGAAACTCAGCAACACACCCACGCACGTACGCACACATAACACACACACACGCACAAACACAGGCACACACACATGTACACACACAAACACACAAAAACACAAACACACACACACACACAGCTGTCAGGCGAGATGTTGCCCATGGGAGCCAATCAGCTCCACGTGATCCTGTCAGGTGCTTCTGCTCAAGGGCACTCTGGACCCTGAGCTCCAACCGACAACCCCGGCATCAATTAATAACTTACACATGACAACCACGTAGAGATATAGGGCTGGACGAGACATACAGAGAGAGATACAGGGCTAGATGAGATATACAGAGAGATATGAAGAGATATATGGCTAGTTAAGATATACAGAGAGAAATATGAAGAGATATAGGGCTAGACGAGATATACAGAGATAGATATGAAGAGATATAGGGCTACTTAAGATATACAGAGAGAAATATGAAGAGATATAGGGCTAGACGAGATATACAGAGATAGATATGAAGAGATATCGGGCTAGTTAAGATATACAGAGTGTTATGAAGTGATATAGGGCTAGACGAGATATACAGAGAGAGATATGAAGAGATAGAGGCCTAGTTAAGATATACAGGAAGAGATATGAAGAGATATAGGGCTAGTTAAGATATACAGAGAGATTTGAACAGATATAGGGCTACTTAAGATATACAGAGAGAGATATGAAGAGATATAGACCAAGTTAAGATATACATAGAGAGATATGAAGAGATATAGGGCTACTTAAGATATACAGAGAGAGATATGAAGAGATATAGACCAAGTTAAGATATACATAGAGAGATATGAAGAGATATAGGGCTAGTAAAGATATACAGAGAGAAATATGAAGAGATATAGGGCTAGTTAAGATATACAGAGAGAGATATGAAGAGATATAGAACTGCTTCCCAAACACAGAGATTTGAAGAGATATAGGGTTATTTAAGATATACAGAGAGCGATATGAAGAGATATAGGCCTAGTTAAGATATACAGAGAGATATGAAGAGATATAGAACTGCTTCCCAAACACAGAGAGATATGAAGAGATATAGGTTTATTTAAGATAGAGAGATATGAAGAGATATAGGAATAGTTAAGATATACAGAGAGAGATACAAGAGATATAGGACTGCTTCACAAACAGATATGGAGAGATATAGTGTCACTTTACAGATACAAAGAAAGTAATAGAGGTGCAGAGATATAGAGCTACTTTAGAGATACAGCTAAACAGAAAAGAGATGTAGAGATATATAGGACTTTGATTATAGGCTTTGACATATAGGGATATGTAGAGATAATGTTAGACAGCGGTATGGCGACAGATATATAACTAGCTACACCGTTATGATACAAAGATATATACTGATGTAGAGATGTAGTGATAGCGACATAGAATGCATATAGAACATATACATATGTATAAATAAATAGTATTTTAGAGCTATAGATATGTAGTGATGTATAGATATATAGTGATGAGGACCACAGATTAGCATCGCTATGCTAGTATCATGTCCTTTCTGTTACAGCGGGAGATACTCAAAGGTTCTGGATGCTTCCGCAGGCGCCCGAGAGAGAGAGCGGCGAGAGGTGTGTTGTGTGTGTGTGTGTGTGTGTGTGTGTGTGTGTGTGTGTGTGTGTGTGTGTGTGTGTGTGTGTGTGTGTGTGTGTGTGTACGGGGGCTATTTTTATCTTCTGTGTGTTACCAACACCAGCGGTACAAACAAGGTTAATGGAACGCCTCCGGGGAGACCGAGAACCCAGACGCTCTCTGCTCTGCATCACGACCCAAAGGTTCTGGGTTAGATCTCCGTGTCCACATACCTGTACCGTCTCTGTACTGTCTAACCCCTACCTGCTCCTTAATGACCTGTCTCTGTACTGTCTAACCCCTACCTGCTCCTTAATGACCTGTCTCTGTACTGTCTAACCCCTACCTGCTCCTTAATGACCTGTCTCTGTACTGTCTAACCCCTACCTGCTCCTTAATGACCTGTCTCTGTACTGTCTAACCCCTACCTGCTCCTTAATGACCTGTCTCAAGGTAGATGAATGTCTAGTGGAGATGAGTGAGTAGGAGGCCAGGAGGAGGAAGGAAGAGGTCAGTACTGTAGAACCACCCACCTGCTCGCTTGGACTCTGTCTCGTCACTATGTACTGTTTAACCCCTACCTGCTCCTTAAATGACCTGTGCTCTGTACTGTCTTAACCCCCTACCTGCTCCTTAATGACCTGGTCCTCGTACTGTCTAACCCTACCTGCCTTAGTGACCTGTTCTCTGTACTGTCTAACCACTACCTGCTCCTTAATGACCTGTCTCTGGAACTGTTCTAACCCCTAACCTGCTCCTTAATGACCTGTCTCTGTACTGTCTAAACCCTACCTGCTCCTTAATGAA
>OLKM01000745.1:167379-231154 GCA_900291075.1 Melanogrammus aeglefinus
GATACTACTGCATACTACCTCAAACACTACCTCAGATACTGCTTGAAATACCTATAAAACAACCTCAAATACTGCCATGTATTTGAGGTACTAGCCAATATATGATGTTGTTTACGATCAGCTGTGTGCTCTCTGATTGGCTGGGTTAGGGTTGGGTAGATTCTATGGTAGATTCTTAATAATACAATCGACCATAAAGACAATCTTTGTTTTTAAATGTTCCAATGTTTATAAAGTATTGTATTATATTTAATGGGTTCATAATCAAGGGGTTGGTTTACAACATTAATGATTATTAAAAGTTAGGTTGTCGTCGTTCTATATGACTTAGATCTATGGTTTAGGGGTAGCCTAACCTATAGCTCGTTATTAATTCACGGTATAGATCAGATCTCCGATCCCGTGAGATCTATCATTTAATTGTCTGCTCGTTTTCCAGAATACAAATCTGTGATTTAACGATGGCCAGCTTAAACATCTATAATTTACAGGCAAGGAATTCTAAAATATACATAATCCATAATTTAGAGGACAGAAACTCTAAAATATACATAGTCCATAATTTAGAAGGCAGGGGTCTTAATTAATATCTGATGGACGACACCCGGCAGTCAGGCAGTTGTTAGGGTCTTAACCTGTCAATCAAATGTAACACTTGTGTTTTAACTTATTGATATATTATTTTGCACCTTCCTCGTTTGTGGACCAATGATCAGATGTAAAATTGATCAAGTAAATGGATAAGTTACAGGGGTGTTTCTGGTCTGGGGGTCCCCAGGGTGCAGGGGGTCAGGGGGTCTCCAGACTGAGTGGGGGTCTCCAGACTGAGTGGGGGTCTCCAGACTGAGTGGGGGTCTCCAGACTGAGTGGGGGTCTCCAGACTGAGTGGGGGTCTCCAGACTGAGGGTGGTCTACCGACTGAGTGGGGGTCTCCAGGACCTGAGTGGGGTCCTTAGACTGAGTGGGGGTCCCAGAATAAGGAACAAGAACTGATACGCCCTTCAGTTCCCTGGCACCAAGGAACACATTCAAATGTTTATGGAGACAACGTGGAACACATCGAAGTCAGATGAACCCTGAAAGACGACTCGAGAGCTTCTCTGTGTGTGACCTTTGACCTTTGACCTACCAGAACTCTGGGAAGCCATGGAGGAACAGCATGAGGGGTTTCCCCCGCTCCCCAGCCGCCACATAGTGGAACCTCAGACCGGACTCCTGCAGAGAGAGAGAGAGAGAGAGAGAGAGAGAGAGAGAGAGAGAGAGAGAGAGAGAGAGACACAGAGACAGAGACAGAGAGACAGAGAGAGAGAGAGAGAGAGAGAGAGAGAGAGAGAGAGAGAGAGAGAGAGAGAGAGAGAGAGAGAGAGAGAGAGAGAGAGAGAGAGAGAGAGAGAGAGAGAGAGAGAGAAGAGAGAGAGAGAGGGAGAGAGAGAGAGACGAGAGAGAGAGAGAGAGACGGTTAGAGAGAGAGAGAGAGAGAGAGAGAGAGAGATGAAGAGAGAGAGAGAGAGAGAGAGAGAGAGAGAGAGAGAAGAGAGAGAGAGAGAAGAGAGAGAGTGAGAGAGAGAGACGGTGAGAGAGAGAGAGAGAGAGAGAGAGAGAGAGAGAGAGAGAGAGAGAGAGAGAGAGAGAGAGAGAGAGAGAGAGAGAGAGAGAGAGAGAGAGAGAGAGAGGTTCTATGGTATTGGCTCTATACTGTAGGTTCTATCGTATCGGCTCTATACTGCTTGCTGTGTCCCTCAGCGTGGCCGGAGACCAGACGTGCTCTGAGTATCAATCCTCCCAGCACACACACACACACACACACACACACACACACACACACACACACACACACACACACACACACACACACACACACACACACACACACACACACACACACAGGCTGTCCTACACACAGCCCTACAGTCCCTTCAGTATCGTGTCTCCAGCCTAACATCACGTGCCTTTTCCCTAACATAGCACAACGTGTATAATCTTAACATTACATAACGTTACCTTTATCCTAACATAACGTTACCTTTATCCTAACATGACGTTAACTTGTCCTAACATAACATAACGTCACCTTTACCCGATCATAACGTGTCTTACCTTTGTCCTAACATAACATAACGTTACCTTTATCCTGACGTAGCAGTGGGTCCCGAGCGACGTGTCGTTGAGGCAGGCCGGCGGGGGGTCGCCCCGGACCCCCCACTGGAAGGTGCTGCTGGGTCTGAGCAGGACGCTCCACCAGAGGCGCCAGCAGGCGGCGGCGGCGGCGCACAGCAGGGAGGCGCCGTAGACCAGGGACCAGTAGCCCAGCGCCCGCACCCGGAGCGGCAGGCTGCTGAGGAACGACACCAGGTTGGGGACGACCCTGGCCATCTTTACATTGCAAAATAAATAAATAATAATAATCCTAAATCGACGGAGGTCCGGTTGTCAGATCGGGTATAGGGGGTGGTTCTGCCCGGGGAACGGGCTGCTATTGTGGGGTGGGAGTGGTCGTGGTGTCGGCGAAACGGGCTGACGATGGACGAACACGACCGTCTGCATGGGAGGATGCCGGGGAGTGATAGAGAGACGGAGGAGGAGGAGAGGATGCACGCCTGCGTGGATGGAGGAGGGATGCTGGGGGGGGGGGGGGGGGGGGGGGTGCAATTTGGGAGAACGAGAGCACACCACACAATAACCAGTCCACCTGGCGGTGTCTCCTATAACAACCAGTCCACCGCCCCGGTCTGTGTGTCTCCGTCACCCTGATCCTGTTGGCCAGAGGGTGAACTGCACCAAGATGGATTCACCGCCCCCTAGTGGCTCCACACGTAATAACAGAGTCTTATAACATGGCTCGATTGACTCTTATCAAACGTGTTCCCAAAGCTACTCAGTGAATACAGGCACGTAGGCGCTTGAGGTATGGCGCTGAGGGTGATGCCGCACCCCCTGCTGGCCGAGAGGAGAATCACCTCTAAAAGAATATTGTCATTAATACATTTCTTGCTTGATATATTAATGTTTAGGCACTTATCATTATATAGTATAAACGCCTAAGAACATTCAGTGGATCCACTGAGTTGTTTATCACCATTATGCTTTATTAACCAAACAGAAAAACAGTCAAGGACTCAATCAATAGAAGAACAGTCCCTTACATGAACACAGTAAACACAATGACTCAATCAATATAAGAACAGTCCCTTACATGAACACAATAAACACAAGGACTCAATCAATAGAAGAACAGTCCCTTACATGAACACAATAAACACAAGGACTCAATCAATAGAAGAACAGTCCCTTACATGAACACAATAAACACAAGGACTCAATCAATAGAAGAACAGTCCCTTACATGAACACAATAAACACAAGGACTCAATCAATAGAAGAACAGTCCCTTACATGAACACAATTAACACAAGGACTCAATCAATAGAAGAACAGTCCCTTATATGAACACAATAAAAACAAGCTTTTCACATAGACACACACATTATGAATACAAGATTAAATTCCAGTTCCATGTTATGCTTATCAAAATATAAACTGATATCAGATCCCTTTAGTATGATACTCTAATGTATGAAAATATACAAAATATTGTAGCATAAAAAACAATTGATTTATCATCAATAGATATTTCAAATACATTTCAAATTTAAAAAGTACATAAGTAAAACCTGCCTAGCTAGCCTGATGGAAGATCTTAAAAGTCTTTTCCTTTCATGGTTTCATGCCAATCTTTTAGCAGTTCAATGAAATGGAGCATTTAGCGGATATTTGCGCCAACAGGACACTGAAGGAGCGATTGGCGAAGATGCACCAAGAAGGAACTCCATGGTTGGACGCGATGCCCATCGCCTTGTGCAGCATGACAGCAACATACAATAAAGACTTTGGACTGTCCCCCTACGAGGTCGTGCTTGGCCGATGCTTCAGTTTCCCAGGCTCTCTTGACTTGCGGACTGCAGACGTCCACCTGACATCGGACGCTCTGATGAACTGCTGCATCCAACTCTCCGAGACTCCAGGTGACAGGAAGAGGTCAGACATTCTGTCGATGTCTGAAAAGTTGAACATTTTTCAACTTTCTTGACGGAGCCGACGGATGGATCCACAATGCATCGCAGCTCTGCCCCGTTCAAAGTCAATGGGCAAGAGGGGTAAGTCTCTTCCTGTCAGGGTTTGTCAAGATCAACTTTCAGAAGCCTAAAGAAATGTGTGTGTGTATGTATATGTGTGCGTATATTTTTATATGTGTGTGTCTTGCGTGCACGCAGGTGTTTATAGTGTGTGTGTGTGTGCGTGTTAATGTGTGTGTGGCTGTATTTATGTGTGTGTGTGTCTGTGTTGTTAAGGAGATGCAGAGCACCTGAGGAACAGGTGGAGAAGCAGCTTAAATAGCCTGCTCCGCCACTCATTCAGGGCTCTCCCAGCCATGTGGCTCGTGCCGGGAGGGAGCCGAGTGGGAGACGGCCACAGACTGAGTGGGAGAAGCTGGGAGCGGTAGCCACGCCGACCTCACCGACGGCCCAGACCCGGAGACCCCTCACCCTTTTTGCCCCAGTGTGGGGGAATCTTAAGTTGATGTCTGATTTCCCCTTTCCATTCTCCTTTGCAATAAAACCGCTGCACCGCAACCCTGCATCGCAGCCGCCGACGACCGGGGATTGCCACAGTATCTTCATGTGTGTCAATATATGCGCGTGTCTGTTAATATATGCGTGTGTGTGTGTGTGTGTGTGTTCATATATGCATGTTTGTGTTCACGTGTGTTCCTCAGACAGAAAGATGAGGAGAGAGAGAGCGAGAGACTATAACCGACACAGAGACAATGAGGCACCACCCCCTAACCCAAACACAGGGAGGAGGTCCTCCTGGGTGAAGGTGTCCTGGAAGGTGTGAAGGTGTGCCAGAGTGTCTGAGGACCCTCCTCCACCTGGGGACACTCTGTAGAAGGACAGAGAGCCAGCAGGCCGGTCCAGATACACTCCTACTCTGGTGGAGCCAGCGGGGCAGAGAGGGAGGATGTTTTACTACCGTTGTACCGGGCAGAGTAACCATCATCATGACATACAAGACTCCAGGACTTGTTGTTCCATCCAAGCACGCTGTCACCACCGCCTCCTCTCCTTGTGATTCCTCTGTATGTCACTCCTATTAGAACACGTCCTTTCCTCTCTACCTCCCAGTAACAGCAGCCAGTCAGACGCTCTCTACACAAGACCTGCTCCCAGTAGTCAAATCTCTCTGGGTGATCTGGATAGGACTGGTCCTCTCCAACCTCGGTCACCTTTCTGTTGTCCTCAGACAGAGAGAGTCGTCTGTAGGCTGTATTTGGGTCGAGTGTGAGTTCACAGACATCTGACGGGAGAAAAAGACAAGATGAGCTGCTGAACTATTCTTCATCATCATCATCATCATCACTACTAGTGTTGAAAGCTCCATGTTTTTATAAGTTGTCGATGAAAATGGACTAAATGCGATTGTTCATTCAAGCAGTCGTGCTGTCATCTTATGGACATTATGGATTTATTATGTCCAAGGCAAGCGAAACCAGTAACATGAGCCAGTAAGGACATAATCCTGGGAATGTTTAATGCGATGGGACAATCCGAGCATGGTGAATCAGAGTGATAGCGATTTATCTGAAGCATTGAACTCTTTTTTTTCACGTTTTGATATTCATTATTTTTTTTAATAACATAAGATATTAACAGACGAGCAAGCTTTGGTAAAGTCCACACCATTCTCAATTAGACAAGAAGACATTAGGTCACTGTTTAAGATAAATAAGGTCAATAAAAGTCCAAGACCAGATGGTATTACTGGGAGATTGTTAAAGTGCTGTTCAGAACAGCTCTGTGGGGTGTTCACTGATATTTTTGAGATGTCCTTGGAACAGAGAAGGGTCCCAAAGACATGGAAGGAGTTCATTATTGTTCCAGTGGCAAAGGGCAACACTACAAAGAGTTTAAATGACTTCAGACCAGTGGCACTGATCATGAAGTCATTTAAAAAGATTGTGAAGTGTCTTTTGTTGTTAAGGGTGGTTGAGGCCCTGGCCCAAGGAAATTTGTACACAGGGCTAACAGAGGGATGGAGGATGCCCAGATTAGACTACTAAATCTCCTTTTCAGTTAGATGGTCCGGGAACACACGCCAGGCTCTTGTTTTAAGATTTTTCTTCTGCTTTTAATACTCTCCAGCCACATGTTTTAGTCAGTAAACTACTATCAGAATTTAATCTTGAGGGTAATCTTGTGAGCTGGATTATGTTTTTTTTTTAACTAACAGAACACGAGTAAAGGTAATGGTTGTCTCTCAGAAAGGCGTGTCTCTTCCACTGGCTCTCCCCAGGGTTGTATACTTTTGATGAGTTTGTCAGTTGGTGTGACAAGTCTTTTCTTCAGCTTAACATCTAAAAGACAAAAGATATGGCCATTGATTTTAGAAGAAACCAATCTTGTTGTCCATCACCTACTTACATACAGTGGCGGCTGTCGATCAAAAAATGTTGGTGGGGCACAGTAATAGACAGGGGGTCTGGGGTCCCCCCCCATAAAAATAATTTAATAAATAGATTGGATTACCTGTATTCTGGTGCATTTTGGGGATGGCCACGACCTATTACCTTCTATTCATTCAGATTCATAGCCTACATCCTGACCTGCAGGGCCTGGACAAGCTTACACTGCGTATACAGACCTACTTCATGGCCATTCCACCAGCCATCGCTATTTGACCCATTGTTGGTATTCTGATATTGAGACAAATCATGATCACTGTCCTATAGCGTCCATTTTTTGGGAGTCTCAATGTCTACTTCAAATGCAGTTAGAAATATGGGACAGTAAATTTTGTTTATATGCTACAGGCCAAAAGACTAAATTAATATGTAACTTACTTGCTCCCTTTAAGTATAACATTGCTTGGGGAGTCCAATTCCGCTACCGGAATGGGTGGGAAGTGCTTACAACTCTCTGCTAGTTAGCGGTCTATCTCTCCACATGTAGTTGTGTTGTGCGAATGCTGCTGAGGGAGGTAGCCTATTTGATTGATTCCCTGAATTGTCCAATCATGTGGTGATAATAAAAAAGAAAAGCAATACCTTTGGCCTGGGGCGCACACTGGTGCAACCCGAGGGTAAATCTTCTTGTGAAAAGCTGTCTCTGCTTGATAGACAGCAAAAAGTTAGCGAGCTTACATTGACTCCAACGTGGCCGGCGCCCCTGACTTGGAGAGGGCTTTATTTTGAATGACCAATAACCAAAGATGGGACAAAGCCACTGTTTGGCAATTCCCAAGTCTTGGCAGTCAAGTCCGAGTCGAGTCCCAAATCAAGACAGGGAAAGGCAAGTCGAGTCCAAGTCCAAGTCCCACATTTTTTCAAGTCTTGATGTATTTCATGTATTTTTACTGTCATTATTAGGCTATTGATAATACTTTCAACATATCACTCTAATATAGTGTCACAGGGCTCTCAAGTTCTGAACTGAGTTCAGAGTGAGATTTTGTTTGGTAGGGGGGGGGTTATTAACATGTGACTGCATACAAATGTGACATGGTGAATAATGTATGATAGTAAGCATTATTGGCCCTTAATACTAATATTCAGAAACAACACTGCCTCAAAAGGCTATTGACTGATACTATTTGCAAGAAGGGACAACAATGATTGTACTTCCTTCGGAAGCTTAACTCCTTCAATGTCAAAAAGGTTATGTTGTCTTTATTTTATAAATCTTTTATAGAATCTGTTCTCCCATTTTGCTTTTATTGCCTGGTATGGGAGCATCTGCCTTAGGGACGAAAACAACCTCAGCCATGTTGTGAAGGTGGCTGGGAAGTTGATTGGCTGTCCACAAGTATCCTTGCTGAACATTTATGAGAAGCAGGTTACTCAAAAAGCAATGGCTGCATTGGACTGTAAAAATCACCCCCTTCATTGTTCATTTGAGGCCCTTCCCTCAGGCCGGAGACTAAGAGTCCCTCTTTCTGAGTCCAATAGGACAAAGAACTATTTTATTCCTCGCACAATACGTTTGCTCAATTTGCACAATTCTTTGCACATACCTGTAAATGTATTTAAGTCTGATGACTACATAAGTATGACCGTTTTCTTTATCTAATATTAGCCTGTGTCTATCTCTTTGTCGTGTGTCCTTGTGTGTCTTGTGCTATTTATGTGTACCTGACTGTAAGACAAGTTTCCCTTTTGGGACAATAACGTTAAACTGAACTGACCTGAACTGAACTGTTGTTTGCATACTTCTTCTTCTTCTTGTCCTGTTTCACATTAATCTACTCTACAAACATTAACATAGGAAGCCTAAATAATATTGTATGCTAGCTACTAAAGTAGGCTTTTTCTGCCTCGACTATAAAAAAAAAACTTTACACTAAAAATGTACACTACATACACATCAAAACGTTCAGCACAATGAGCTGATTGCTCCTAAAGATATCAAAGCAATAGTCTACATACTCCCTAAGATATTAGACCTTGAAAGGTTCCAATACATATCCATTGTAATCCACCTGTGAAAACAACAGACTGAACCAGCTGAGCTCACATACAGGCTTGAAACTAACTGTTAGTTACTGTTGACTGGTTCATACATACTATACATACATAGACATGTACACATACATACACACCTACACAAACATACTACACATACATAAACACAGGGAAACATAGCTATACATACGCATACACAAGTAAACATTTGAACGGACATCACCTCCTGCTGTGTGGATGGACTTTCCATCTCTAAAGTATGTGTTTGTTGTGATGAATCAAACTAAACAGACACTTACACTTCTTTAGAGCTGGTTTCAGCCTCCAAACTCCACCGTGCTCCACACTGGGGGGGAAAACAAAGTGAGAGCAGCATGCTGAAACATTCACCTTTATCACCTGCTGTCTCATCACTTTCTGCAAAACATGAGTTACAGCTGCCTTTTCAAACCACTTCATCAAGCAGCGGCTTGAATACTTGTAGGAGACTTTATCCCTGAGTGGTGAGCTGTCCTCTCCATACCTGAGAGTGTCCATTCTCCAGCGTGGATCCTCCAGTCCAGCAGAGAGCAGCGCAGCTCCAGAGTCTCCTGGGTGATTGTAGCTCAGGTCCAGCTCTCTCAGATGGGAGGGGTTGGAGCTCAGAGCTGAGGCCAGAGAACCACAGCCCTTCTTTGTGATCAGGCAGCCAGACAACCTATGCACACACACACACGCACACACACACACACACACCACACACACAATTTTCTCGATGTTAACCTGTTTAATGTCCTCTAATATGGAACTTGTGGTGCAACTGTTTGCACATTGAATAAAACTGACATGAGAGTTTCCAGTGTACAGTGTGGACTCCCCAGTCCAGCGGAGAGCAGCTTCACTCCTGAATCCGTCAGATCATTGGTACTCAGGTCCAGCTCTCTCAGACTAGAGGAGGTAGAGCTGAGAACTGAGGCCAGAGCTTCACAGCATCTCTCTGACAGATGACAGCCATTCAGCCTTAACACAAAATAAACAGAACATGTGATTAATGTTTTTTTTTTTTTATTATTATTATTATTATTAGTATTAGTAGTAGTAGTTTAAGTAGTTTAACTAAATGTCAATACATCTTCAGAATATGACTTAGAGGTCAGATAACTAAAGATTCAACCGAACTCCTGAAAAGACCTAGGCTGGGTCCCCCCAGCCTGTTCTGCCGCTGCAGCAGGGTCTGGAGAGGAGCAATACTTTTCTTCCTGTTTCTGATCCGCTTCTACTGGAGCCAATCACCAAGCTGGCTTTACCCCCTGGCGCGCTATTGGCTGGTTTGGTCTGATTGGTTTCAGGACTATCCAACTGGTACATTGTCGATTAAACTCCGCCCATTGATCATGCCTCTCATCATCCAACTGAATCCAACGTACACAACATATCCAACAATAAACACATTTTATTGTCTTGGCAACACAAATAGAATGTTGTGTTGTTTTTGATGAGATGATTGATAATGGCGCTTTTCAATAAACTATGGGTTCTCTAACCAAGTGGTTGGCTTTGTTTTATGTGGATTGACCCTAGTCATGCTACTGCAGAGGTTTGGCACAATTTTGAGGAATATTAGTGGTTAAAATATGCAGATTTCGAAGCGTTAAGCGCACCGCCTCCAGCCAATGCACTGTTAGCCATTTGGGCTCTTAGGGCTGCTCCGGACGAGCTCTGTACTGGGCGATCAACGGAAAAAATGTCTGGACGGTCTATTTGATCTGTTTTCATGCAGAAAGACTCTGGGTACAATTTTCGCCAGACTTACACTTTAAGTTCCCATGAAGACACTCTGCTGAAGGGCTGTTTGGTAAATTGTGCAAAGTTTTGTTGAAATGTCCCCACAGCATTAGTGCTATTTAAGAGCATGTGAAGAAATGCACTATTCTGGATGTCCCCAGAAAAAAAGGGGTCCTAATTAGAGTTTGTTACCCGATTAGCAGGTTAGTATGAGTAGGTATTGGATTAGGGAGAAGGAGGATGAATAATTGGTTGGTGAGGTAAGAGATATCGAGGCGCTGTCAGTAAAAACAGCAGATTGAGGGGAAAGATCATATGAATGTGATAATTTATGTTTCGGCCTATAATCGCTGGTACAACCTTTAACTGCCTGTATGTGAATCTCCTAAATGTCCTCTGATATGAATCTTGTGGTGTAACTGTTTGACCATTGAGTAAAACTGACCTGAGAGTGTCCAGTGTACAGTGTGGACTCCCCAGTCCAGCAGAGAGCAGCTTCACTCCTGAATCATTCAGATCACTGTAACTCAGGTCCAGCTCTCTCAGACTAGAGGAGGTGGAGCTGAGAACTGAGGCCAGAGCTTCACAGCATTTCTTTGACAGCTGAAAGCAATTCAGCCTTCAGACAAAATAAACAGAACATGTGAGAAGCTGTGATTAATGTTGTATTTCAAATTTGTTATTAGACATGTTTAAGTAGTTTACCTAAATGTCACTATCGTAGATCTTCAAAATATGACTTAATTAGAGATCAAATAACTAAATATTCAACAAAACTACTAAAAAAAACCGAGTTCTAAAGGTACGGCCACACTGAACGCGTTACACGCATTAGATTACACCCGTAACGCGCCTAACCTGACGCTTGATCATTGTGTCTCACAAATTGGCTATCGCGGCTAAGCGTCACGCGTAGACGCGTCAAAAGTTCAATTTTTTTGAACTCTGCACGTTCAGCGCGTTGGGCGAGTTGGTGCGTTGGGCTCGTTGGTGCATTGGGCGCATTATTTAGGTGCGTAAAACGCGTCTGAAGGGCCTAACGCGCTGCTTTAGCGCATGTAACGCATAACCAATAGTTCTCTATGCAAAAATGCCTCTACCGCGCTCAGTAAGGCCGCACCTTAAGAAGAAGCTGTTTACTGAACAGCTGTAAACTTCACTGTAAAGTTCACCTTACTCATAACATGATTATGAGTGGAATGTAATAAAACATACACCTTATACCATCATTAACAAACTTAATCCAACATGCACCTTTTACTGTAATGGCAACACGAATTGAATAAGATGAGTGGTAATTGCGCTTTTCAGTGCTAAAGGTTTTATTCAGTATTGGGAGTTAAAGCGCGGCTGTATTGCGGTGCCGGTGTGATCTCTCTATTTGGAAGACCCACTTAAGTTCCAATGTAAAACTAGATAAACAGAACATGTTAGGAACTGTGATTAAAATAACTTACATCTTTTACTTTAAACACAATGACGAAATTGTGTTGAGCTCTTTGATTAGAGATGCTTTATTAATTTAGTTAATACATTAGATCCTTAAATGTCAAATAGATATTGGGTGTAATGTTGAAGATTGGAAAGATCTTTTGTAGCATTGGAAAGTGGTTTGAAAAGGATGTTGTGCTGTGTGTATTGTACATTTTATAACTATATATATATATATATACTGTATATACAGTATATATATATACTGTATATACAGTATATATATATACTGTATATACAGTATATATATATATATATATACACTATACAGTGTATATATATATACACTGTATATACAGTGTATATATATATATATATATATATATAATATACAACATATACCTGTTCATTTATATATGTAACTTTTATATTCTAGTATGTATATTGTGCTGTGTACTCTAATGAATGCTGTTAGTGAACCTACAGAGAGGTGTTGGAGGCTTTGACCACTGACAGCAGCCTCAGAAGACCCTCCTCTGAAGCAGTATATTTCCTCAGGTCAAACACGTCCAGCTCTTCTTCTGATGACAGTAAGATGAAGACCAGAGCTGACCACTGAGCGGGAGAGAGACTTTCTGTGGAGAGTTTTCCTGATGTCAGGTACAGTTGGATCTCCTCCACTAGAGAACGGTCGCTCAGCTCATTCAGACAGTGGATCAGATTGATGCTTCTCTCTGGAGACAGATCTCCATTCATCTTCTCCTTGATGTAACAGACAATTTTCTGAGTTGTCCGTTGGCTCTTTTTTCTCAGTGCCAGCAGACCTTGTTTTATCCGAGGGGTTTGTGATCTCATACATGTCCTTCCCAGCAGACCTTGTAGGAGGATCTGATTGGTCTCCAGAGAGAGGCCCAGGAGGAAGCGGAGGAACAAGTCCAGGTGTCCGTTCTCACTCTGTAAGGCCTTGTCCACAGCACTCTGGTAGAGGGCGAATGCATCTTTTCTGAAGGTTGTTTTTATTTTTTTATTTTTTCTGGAGAGCAGATTGACCCCATTGTTAATGAAGGACAGGAGGACATAAAGGGCAGCCAGAAACTCCTGGAAGCTCAGATGGACAAAGCAGAACACCTTGTCCTGGTACAGCCCACACTCCTCTCTAAAGGTCTGGGTGAACACTCCTGAGTACACTGAGGCTGCTCTGATATTGATGTCACACTCATCCAGGTCTGCCTCGTAGAAGATCAGGTGGCCTTTCTCCAGCTGGTTGAAAGCCAGTTTTCCCAGAGAAACAATGATCTCCCTGCTCTCTGAACTCCAGTCTGGATCTGTTTCAGCCCTCCCATGGTACTTCCTGTCCCCCTGTATGGACTGAACCCTCAGAAAGTGGCTGTACATCTGAGTCAGGGTCTTGGGCATCATTTTTCCTCCCTGGGATGTTTTGAAGAAGTCCTCCAGAACCGTACCAGTGATCCAACAGAAGACTGGGATGTGACACATGATGTGGAGGCTTCGTGATATCTTGATGTGGGAGATGATTTGGCTTGCCAGCGTCTCCTCTCTGTATCTCTTCCTGAAGTACTCCTCCTTCTGTAGGTCGGTGAACCCTCTCACCTCTGTCACCATGCCAACACACTCAGCAGGGATCTGATTGGCTGCCGCAGGGCGTGTGGTTATCCAGATGCGAGCAGAGGGAAGCAGGTCACCCCTGATGAGGTTTGTCAGCAGTACGTCCACAGAGGTGGACTTTGTGACATCAGTCAAGATCGGGTTGTTGTGGAAGTCCAGAGGAAGTCGACACTCATCCAGTCCATCCAAGATGAAGACAACATGGAACCGGTCGTATCTGCAGATTCCTGCTTCTTTGGTCTCAATAAGGAAGTGATGAAGAAGTTCCACCAAGCTAAACTCTTTCTCTTTTAGTAAATTCAGTTCTCTGAAAGTGAAGAGAAATGTGAAGTGTATGTCGTTGTTGGTTTTGCCTTCAGCCCAGTCCAGAGTGAACTTGTGTGTTAAGACGGTTTTACCAATGCCGGCAACTCCAGTTGTCATTATTGTCCTGATTGGTTGATTTTGTGCAGGTAAGGGTTTAAAGATGTCTTCACATTTGATTGGTGTTTCCTCCTTAGCTGGTTTCCTGGAAGCTGTTTCAATTAGTCTAACCTCATGTTCCTTGTTGACTTC
Source organism: Melanogrammus aeglefinus (assembly GCA_900291075.1). NCBI lineage: Eukaryota > Metazoa > Chordata > Actinopteri > Gadiformes > Gadidae > Melanogrammus > Melanogrammus aeglefinus. The sequence goes on from OLKM01000745.1 coordinate 181,271, forward strand.
TCCGCTGCCTCTCTCTGTGATGAAGAGCTCTGTGTAGAAGTCATTCAGAGGTGTTGAATGTCCTGCTTTAGCGATTCCCTCAAACATACAGCTGAACTTCTTCTTCAAATGAGACTTGATGTTATGTTGGCACTCGACAGCAGCAGATCCTATTGGGGAAAACAACAGAAGACATCAGTTTGTGGATGGTGTCCTAATTCGACACATGTCCATATTTCATGTTAAATGATCAACTTCATGATATTAAGAGGCTTCGTTACTTGGTCGGAGAAGCCGGTCGCAAAAAGGACTGCATGTTACAGATTCAAAATGTTCAGGTTAATTCCGTTAATTACACAGCAATATCATTGTTGTAAAGATCAGTAGAAAATCTCGAGCATGCCCAGAATGCAAAATCCAATTCCATCTGATTGAACATATACATACACGATTAATGTGTCAATCTAATAATCAAGGGGTCTTAATCCGACTATGCAAAACCCGATTCGGTCCTATTTTAATCCTGCTAAGGTGTATACATGCATCCTAAAATTCCAATCATAGTTGGACTGACCCAATTTTCTGCTGTTGATCTGCAGTATAATTAGACCCAAAATAACCCTACATATCTGGATGAAACCATTTAACCTGATGCCCCCACATTAACCCCACATATCTGGATCAATCCATTTAACCTGATACCACCAAAATAACCCTACATGTCTAAATCAAACGATTTATCCTGATACCTCGTAATAACCCTTCATATCTGGATGAAACCATTTAACCTGACACCCCCACAATAACCTTAAATATCTTGATCAAACCATTTAACCTCAAAGAGGGAAGATATCCTGTCATTGACAAATAAGAAATGTAGAATTCTCGCCGTAGTGTGAAGGGGGCAGGGCTTGGCGTTGGCAACAGACAGGGGGGCGAGACGGCTCAAGCGGGGAACCCGACCAAGCTGGCGGAGGTGAGCGAGGATGGAGTATCCAAATTTCGACATGTTTACTGTGCTGACAGTGACGCGGGGTCCTGCTTCGTAAACCGCAGCGTTAGTAGCCAGAGACGTTGCGTCACTCTCATTATGTTTAGATAAGATATGATTCTATTCTGGCTTTCCAAATGAATGCCCCCTCTTTTTTCAAAATAAGAGTCTCTTACCGGCCCACAGTGTGTCGGCCAGTTCCTCCTGGTTCATCTCCATCAGGCAGAGCTTTGTGATGTCCACCACTCCCTCTATGGCGCGCCTCCTCTGCTCCTCCTTCTTAACATCCACTTCCTCCTCCTCCCTCTGACTCTCTGAGCATTGTGGGTAATCTGGGAAGAGATTCCTCCAGAGCTTCTTCAGCTCCTTGTCGAGGAAAGCGTGTGCGTTCTCCTCAGCCCTCTGGAACAGAACAAACATCAAGGAGAACTTTACTCTGAACTCTCTGAGGACATCAAAAGCATCTGTCCTGGATTCACATCCCGCTGGTCTAAAGAGGGAAGCCTGGAGACTATTATCTCCACAAGAGATGCTTTCTAATGTTCATGTAGACCTGAAGTCAAATGTCTTGGAGGATTTTTCCACACCTTGATCAGCTCTGTTTGATTCTGCTGTACAGACTGAGCACTGGTAACCTTTGACCTCTCCTGGTGTTGCCTGTGGAAAACGCACGCAACACGCACACACACACACACACACACACACACACACACACACACACACACACACACACACACACACACACACACACACACACACACACACACACACACACACACACACACACACACACACACACACACACACCAGAAAAGAAAGGGACATCATGAAAGTCTGTTTGAAACTGGTACTTCTCCTCCATGGAGAGGCGTCCATCTTTATTTTCAATAGTTCCTGTATCTTTATAATCTCTGATCAATCCTCACCTCTTTTCGATAGACTGATTTCCATCTTTAAATGAGAAAGGAGGATACATAGATTGGTCACTCTTCATGGAGACACAGCTGGGTCCAGGGGAGTCTGCTCTCTCCTGCTGGACTCTTCTAGAAAAACATGAACCAGGATTTATAGATAGATAGATAGATTAATTATTGTCTACATCGAAAGAGATAAAGTAAAGCCTTTGCTGTCTTTTTCTCTAAATGAGTTCTGTGTACTGCTCCCACTTCAACTTGTTGTCTAAAACCAGCCCCAGATACTTATACTCATGGACAGACTGTGTGAGCTGCCCTGGGATAATCGTTGAACGAAATGCTTTGTCTCTCCTAAAATCTAAAGCCATCTCTTTAGGCTTTGAGGTGTTTAGCAGGAGATGGGATTGTTGATGTTTGATAGATGCTGTATTTGAATAATCTCTGCTGAATCCTCACCTCTTCTCAACAGACTGATTTCCATCTTTAAAGTTCCATGGTAGATCAATAGAGCAGTCACTCTTCATGGAGACACAGCTGGGTCCAGGGGAGTCTGCTCTCTGCTGCTGCTCTGGGCTTCAACACACACACACACACACACACACACACACACACACACACACACACAACACACACACACACACACACACACACACACACACACAACACACAACACACACACACACACACACACACACACACCTTTTACTCAGACTAATGATGGAGTCATGATGTATCACTGCTGAGCTCTGAGACGGACAACAGTCACAGACAGAGAGATCCTCTTCTTACCTCTTAGCTTTCCTCCGGCGGCCATGTTCCCCAGACAGAGTGGTCTTAGAGGTAGGACCCCCCACCTCTCTCTCCTCATCCATAGTAGACTGGAGGCCTGGACACAAACACAACTCCATACTGTTTCTACAGCCACTAAATTTTATAGGAGCTGTGTATGGCCGGTCACAGAGGGCTGCTGTCTCGGTTTTCTTTGGACGAGAGGCGGGGTGGACTTTCATCCACACAGATTCATAGACCCTCATATTTCCAACGAGGGGAAAGATGTGGAGTTGCTGCCCAGACATTCCTTGTCCAAACCTTGCACGCTTGAAACTGGGGTCCCCCAAGGCTCTGTACTGGGGCCTCTTCTGTTCTCCCTCTATACCAGATCTCTGGGCTCTGTAATTGCGTCACATGGCTTTTCTTATCACTGCTATGCTGACGACACTCAGCTATTCCTCTCTTTCCCCTCATCAGATAAAGCCCTGATTGCAACACGCATATCGGAATGTCTGGCGGACGTCAGCACCTGGACAACTGCCCATCACCTGAGGCTTAACCTCAACAAAACCGAGCTCCTCCTAATCCCAGGGAAAGATTGCCCACACATGGACTTACTGGTCACCGTTGTGATGAGTGATGAGAACATCACTGTATCTCCTTCTCCAACTGCCAGAAACATCGGGGTGGTATTGGACAATCAGTTATGCTGCACCTCAAATATCACTGCGGTGGCCCGATTCTGCAGATCTGCACTTTACAACATCTGCAGAATCCGGCCCTTCCTCACAAGGGAAGCAGCTCAGCTTCTAGGCCAATCAATGGTCATCTCCCGCCTCGACTACTGCAACTCACTCCGGGCTGGATTTCCTGCCGCTGCGATTAAACCTTTGCAGCGCATCCAGAATGCGGCAGCGCGCCTCGTGTTCAACCTACCGAAGTTCTCCCATGTGACCCCCCTCTTCCGGGACCTCCACTGGCTCCCTGTAGTAGCTCGCATCAAATTTAAGACGATGGTACTGGCATACAAGGCAGTCGATGGAACTGCCCCTGCCTACCTGCAAGCATTGCTAAAGCCACACACCCCAGCTCGATCCCTCCGCTCAACTACCTCAGCTGGACGTCTGGTACCGCCATCGCTAAGAGCTAGCAAAGGTCATTCAGCAAAGTCACAACTCTTCTCGGTTCTGGGACCTCAGTGGTGGAACGAGCTCCCTGCCATTCTCAGGACCGCAGAGTCGCTCACTATCTTCCGAAAAAGACTCATGACTACACTAACTGTGTAGCAACTGCAGTAGCTGCTATCATTGCTGTAACACGGGGAATTGGTTAGCCTAGTGATTGTTGTACTTGCACTTGCACTATGAACATCCTTACTGTACCGATAGCGATATATTGTTGCACTTCTTATGACAAATGTACTTATTATAAGTCGCTTTGGAAAAAAGCGTCTGCTAAATGCCCTAAATGTAAATGTAAATGACTACAGTACCTTAGCCTTCTTCCTGCTGGGATGAAGTGAGCCACACCAAACCGAACGACTCATAGCAAAGAAATGATGAACCAACCAGATGGACCAGTTCCCCTGCCAGTTCATCATTCTCTCCTATTGGCTGCTGTTCCATGACCTCACTCAGTTATGATTTTTTCACTTCATTGAATATGAATGATGGAGAGAGAGCTCTGACAGAGAAAAACAGAGAGACACTGGATAGTTCACCCATCATGGAGACTAGAGACACTCAGTGACTGATGAATCCCTTCTTACCCGTAGAACTAATAGGAGCGCTAAACTACGAGCAGATTAATACAGTTGAAACGTGTTTTCTGAACTATAGATCATTTTCTCAAGACTCTACACACACATTAGAACAACGGCTCAACTTTTGCCAAAACAACACAAATCTTTTGTAAAATGCATTCAGGCATTAAAACCATGTTCCCTGTTCTCCACACTGACTGCTAAAAAAATACTGTCCATGTGTTTGGGCCTCATGAGGTCATGTGACATATCCAAGGGTATTACACAGTGGAAACATTTGACTGTTTTCTCCTTTTTTGAACTTTTATTTTCTTTATTGTGGTCCCGAAATGGTTACAATTAACAAGTTAATAAAAAGTCCTTGCCATGAAGCCAAACAGTAGATATATCATCAGATAAATAGGGAGTTTGCTGCAGCTGCTGATGTGACAGCATTAAAGGTTATCAAAGGTGTTGAGGAGAAAGCAGACGGTGAACAGTATAGTTCATAGTGACATAATTTATAATGGTAATATTATCTATAACAGCAGGGTTATTTTCTCTTTAGTGATCCATCGGGTCGGGTTGGATTCTTGTGTTCCTCCATCTTGCTCCACCCTTTGCAGGCTGCTGTTCAGCAACATTCCTTTCGTGTCATTGAATCAGTCCAGTGAAGGTACAATGTAACGTGACAACCTTCAGTATATTAGAGGGTTTAGGGCTTCAGAACCTGAAGGTTTCTTCTCTCCCCCCAGAATCCATTAGTCAGCCTGTGGTTCTCCTCTTGCTCCAGCAGGCGAGACGTGTCGTTGAGGCAGGCCAGTGTGGGGGTCGCCCCCACTGACCCCAAATTTGGGAGAACGAGAGCACACCACACACACCCCACAATAACCAGTTCACCTGGCGGTGTCTCCTATACCAACCAGTCCACCGCCCCGGTCTGTGTGTCTCCGTCACCCTGATCCTGTTGGCCAGAAGGTGAACTGCACCGAGATGGATTCACTGCCCCCTAGTGGCTCCCCACGCAATAACAGAGTCTTATAACATGGCTTTATAATCGACCTCATGTCTTTACTCTTTCATCAGACGCGTTTATCCCAAGCCCCCGGGAACAGTGCATACTTCCGCAATCCACCAGTGCTCAGCGGCCAAGCCTGGTATTGCAGCTGTTTAAGCGGGCTGTGGACGGGTCCCTCGATTCAAGGGACCCAGAAGTAGATATATCTGTTCACTCCAATACAAGTGGGGATCAGGAATGTGGATCCGCAAAAAATGTCTGGATATATAAGGGATTTTTAGACTGGTTCTGCTGCTCAATGACTCTGACTTTCTCTGCTTGCGATCATTGCGACTCACCATTTATTCAAAAGATCCAAAGACAAAGAACGGGTGCATTACGATATCATTTTCATAATATTGTTAATAGCCTAATAAACATTTCAGTTGCGTTAGTATTTAATTATTTTTTTAATTTGCTTGTTTAGCTGTGTGACAGTTAACAATGTTGGTGTATTACAATTATTTATGTGGGTAGACTACTCCAACCTCGTTGCTGATCGATATGTAACCATTTATTTATATATAAATTGATTGTATTTTTTATAAATAGTTGGAAGGAATCTGTTTCTTAAGCAATAACATTGAACTGCATTTTTTTAGGCCTACATACATTTACTATGTTGTTGGTGTTATATGGAGCAATCTTTCATGTTTATGAAGTAAACTTCCATGGTCGGTAAACAATCTGACTGCGATCGCTCAGACCTCTCGCTTATGATGCTACAATGCTAACAATGCTAGAAAACAATGAATATTTCTGCATCCGGTACGTCATGAACTCGGGCGTGGCTAGGCTCCCGTGATGTGGAAGCAAATCTCTCCTTGATGTTGCCCTGCGCCATTGAGCAGTTTTCATCGGAATGAATGGGCGCTATTTTGGAATCCGCTGTCCATTCTATAATATGTCCATGGTTTATCCTCAATGGCTGTGTCTCAATTCAGGGGACGCATCCTTCGAAGGACGCGGTCTATGAAGGTGTGGCTTTCGTAGACCGTGAAGGCCGGACCGAAGGCCGAACAAACTTTTTTAAATGAGACGGTCTGCCCTACGGAGCATTTCAAGTTTGCATAACAAGCCGTTAACACCCTTTACCTTGCGTGATGCAACCCTGCCAGCTGCGGTTCAAGCCAGACGGCAGAGGAGAAATATGGAGCCGTTTTATATAACCCATTCAGAGATGTCCACTTTCACTTAGATGTCCACTTCTTACTTCATTCTTAATTTTATTCTATTGTATTTAGTTTTTAATTTTCTATTTTTTATAATCTTATCTTCTATGCTTATAATTTCTATTTGTATGGAGCACCTGGAACCAAACAAAGTCCCCCCGGGGATCAATGACGTATTCTGATTCTGATTCGGTTATATAATAATTATATAAAATATAACGTTAATTAGTTTAACGTTATATGGCGTTAATCGTGTTAATGAAACTGAACTTTGACAATAAAGTTAAAAATTTAAAATAGTCCCAACTTTATTTTAATATAAAAAATGTTTTCACATAGTTTTTTCATTCAATATGTAATTTGCTGCAACTGCCGCTTCCGCTCTCTCCGACGCCATTTCTGAAAAAAATCCAACGCGCAGTGAATCTTGGGATACGGTGGGCCGTGACGGATCCACCAGTGGATCCTTCAGTTACGGGGAAAGAGGCTGCATTTCCCGGCCGCATTCGAAGGAGCCTTCGAAATGGGACAGCCTTGACGCGCCGCGGTCTTCAAATGCAGCCTTCGAAGGATGCGTCCCCTGAATAGAGACACAGGCTGTTCCCCAATGTCAAGGAAGCATGCTCAACGGGCGTCCTTTTAAGGACGCTACGTCATAGAACGCCGACAAGCACTGTTCCAATGTTGAGGACACTCGAAATTGACGCCATTTTTGCGTCCTTCGTTTTTGAGAATTCCGAGATTTTTCAAGGATGCATCGATGCATCCTAGATGAGCCCAAACTACCCACAATCCTGTGCGTTCACTGCGCGGGATCTTGAAAATGGCAGAGCAGTACACGTTCAAATGTAAGTGAAGTTATATTAGTTTTCAGAAATATTTTGTGCCGTATTGCTTTTTATAGATTCATCGTGTTAATGCAAATAATCAAGCTTAAAGACTTTTCAAACGTTTTTGCAACTTAATGATACCGTACGTTGCTGTGTATATATGTATGTGTATATATATATATATATATATATATATATATATATATATCATTGCTTCCATGTTGTAGTCCGAACAAGGAAGCATTCAAGCTAGCACTCTCCATAGGACGCGACTAGCAAGGACGCATCCTAGCAAGGCTGCAGCCTTCACATTGGGAAACAGCCACAGCCAGTGAATACAGACACGTAGGCGCTTGAGGAATGGCGCTGTGGCTGCTGCAGCACCACCTGCTGGCTGAGGGTGATGCCGCACCCCCTACTGGCTGAGAGGGGAAACACCAAAATATTGTCATTATTACATTTCTGATTGATATATGAATGTTAAGGCTCTTAGCATAATATAGCAGTGGCGAGCGGTGAGTCCTTTTAAACTGTGGTCATGCAGAAGTCGTCAATACGCACTGTGCCAATGTTGAGGGCATTCGAAATTTTTTAATAAAAAATATAATGTGGTTAGTGGAAACAGCTTGTAGTGATCACGTTGGTCCAGAGTACATTTGATCACTATAAGCGGTTGATTACTAAAACCGAATTGTTATTACAGTATTTCACATATTTTTTTATGGAGAACATCATCTAAATGCCAGTTGTATAGTTTTTCAATGAGAAAAATGTAACGAAGCGGTCGTCAGCGCGATCCTCTCGTCAGCTCCAAACTCACCCGTCTGCACCTCAATCACAGACCACAGCTGGTTTTCCGCACAGCATTTACAGTAACTCACTGACACGTCTCAGATCAGTAGGCGCTGCTGCCGGTGTGTTTTTAAAACGAACTAGGCTAGGCGCTACTATTTTTGCGCATGCGCGTTGGCAGATAAGCTGCTTCACTGACAGCTTTTTTGCCATTCAAAACGCTCATCTCCAGTAAGCACGGCCTTTAGCAACTGTACTAGTCGGTGTCACAGTGCGCATGCGCGAAACAAGCTGTCAGCTTTCCAGCTTTTCGCAAGCGAAACGGGACAGATTAGGCACGGATTTAACACCAAAACAGTAAAACTAAGGTATTGTATAATTGAACACACTGCCAGATTAATATTTTCAATTATTTTTATTGAAGGGCTTGGGCATGCACTGCATTTATAGCTTATTATGACCGCTCGCCCATGTAATATAGTATTAACACACCAGAACATTCAGTGGATACACTGAGTTGTTTATCTCCATTATGCTTTTTTAACCAGTAAAACAGAAAAAGAGACCCTTACATGAACACAATAAACACAAGGACTCAAACAACAGAAGCAGCAGACATTAATTAAACAGGTGTGTTTTTGCTGCTGTGTTGGTCCCAACAGAACACAAGGAATCACTTTAAAGTCATTCACAACATGATCAATAGCTTTTCATAGAACACATACGTTATTAATACAAGATTAAATTTGATTTAAATCAGGTTCCATGTTATGCTTATCAAAATTTTAATCTGATATCAGAGCCCTTTAGTATGAAACTGTAATGTATTAAAATATATAATGTAAAAATATTGTAGAAAACAATTGATGAAATTTCAAATACATTTGAAATTAAAAAAGTAAAGTAAAGTCAAGTAAAGTCTAATCCTCTTGTGGTTTTTAAATCCCTAATTTTTAGTTTTACCGCAGAATAACCACCCTCTAACCAAAACGAAGGGCGGAGGTCCTTCTTAGTGAAGGTGCCCTGGAAGGTGTGGATGTGTTTCAGTGTGTCTGAGGACCCTCCTACATATAGGGGCACTCTGGAGAAGGACAGAGTGCCAGCTGGACGGTCCAGATACACTCCTACTGTGTGAGTGTCAGCGGGGAATATTACTTTAGAATAGCCCGCTGGGACATGGTAACCCTCATGATCACAATAAAGACTCCAGGACATCTTGTTCCCCCCAGGCATGTTGCCATGACTGACGTCTCTCACTCCAATCCGAACACACCCTTCCCACTTTACCTCCCAGTAACAGCGGTCAGACAGACCCTCTCTGCACGATACTGGGTCCTCACAGAGATCTGGACCACGGCTCGTTCCATCCCCTCTGAGGTCCCTGCTGCACGTAACCTTTCTGTTGCGCTGGGACAGAAAGAGGTTGTCGTGGGCTGATCTTGGGTCCAGTGTGAGTTCACAGGAATCTGACGGAAGAACAAGACATGATGAGCTGCTGAACACAGTAACGCACTGATGAGGTCGTCAAATAGGAGTCATTTAAATCAAGTGGAAGTGATGTGTATCAGCAGGGTTTCGCCCTTCCCCACAGAGGAGATGCTTGTGTGTGAGTGTGTAGTGTTGACATCCATGGCCGGTGTAAGTTTGTTTCAAACTAAAGGGACACTTACACTTCTTTACACTGGATTTCAGCCTCCACCATCCACCGTGCTCCACACTGGGGGGGAAACAAAGTGAGAGCAGCATGTTGTAACATTCACCTTCATCATCTGCCGTCTCATCACGTTCTACACAACATGAGTGACAGCTGCCTCTTCAAACCACTTCATCGAGCAGTGGCTTCAATCCTTGTAGGAGACTTTGTCCCTGAATGGTGAGCTGTCCTCTCCATACCTGAGAGTGTCCAGTCTCCAGCGTGGATCCTCCAGTCCAGCAGAGAGCAGCGCAGCTCCAGAGTCTCCTGGGTGATTGTAGCTCAGGTCCAGCTCTCTTAGATGGGAGGGGTTGGAACTCAGAGCTGAGGCCAGAGAAGCACAGCCTTCCTGAGTGACCAGGCAGCCAGACAACCTGCACACACACACACACACACACACACACACACACACACACACACACACACACACACACACACACACACACACACACACACACACACACACACAGTGTGAATTATTGATTTTATGGATGTGAATCTGTTAAATGCCTTCTAATATCTAACTTGTGGTGTAAACTGACCTGAGAGTTTCCAGTGTACAGTGTGGACTCCCCAGTCCAGCAGAGAGCAGCTTCACTCCTGAATCCTTCAGATTATTGTTACTCAGGTCCAGCTCTCTCAGACTAGAGGAGGTGGAGCTGAGAACTGAGGCCAGAGCTTCACAGCATCTCTCTGACAGATGACAGCCATTCAGCCTTCACACAAAATAAACAGAACATATTAGGAAATGTGTTTAAAATAACAATTTTTGCTTTTAAACATTATGAAAGACTTTTGTTAAAATTATTTATTAGAAAGTGTTGAATGTTTTAGTTGTTCTTTTATTTTTAAATGTTGATTTTTAAGTTGTTGAAAAATGTTTAATAATTAGTATTGTTTGAAAAAGTTTTTTAATCAATATTTGTTCAATATTGTAGCATTACTTACATTGCATTATATGTATTGTGATGCATGTTATTAGTTAACCTACAGAGATGTTTTGTATATCTAATTATAACATATTCTAGTATTATGCATATTGTGTATTGTATTAAGTTATAAATGGACGTATAGAGATGTTTTGCATGTTATTCAAACTTTTATATTCTATCATTTTGTATATCGTGTTTTGTGTGTATTGTAATATACTGTATGTTATTATTGAACCTACAGAGATGTTTTCTATAGATGTTTTCTAATATTATGTACATTATGTTGTGTCTTGTAATACATGTTATTAGTGAACCTACAGGGATATTTTGGAGGCTTTGACCACTGGTAGCAGCCTCAGAAGACCCTCCTCTGAAGCAGAGTATTTCTTCAGGTCAAACACGTTCAGCTCTTCTTCTGATGACAGTAGGATGAAGACCAGAGCCGACCACTGAGCAGGAGAGAGTGTTCTTCTGGAGAGACTTCCTGATGTCAGAAGATGTTGGACCTCCTCCACTAGAGAACGGTCATTCAGCTCATTCAGGCAGTGGATCAGATTGATGCTTCTCTCTGGAGACAGGTCTCCATTTATCTTCTCCTTGATATAACAGACTGTTTGTTGATTTATCCGTGAGCTACTTCCTGTCTGTGCCAGCAGACCTTGTTTCATCCGAGGGGTTTGTGATCTCATTTCTGTCCTTCCCAGCAGACCTCGTAGTAAATTCTGATTGGTCTCCAGAGAGAGGCCCAGGAGGAAGCGGAGGAACAAGTCCAGGTGTCCGTTCTCACTCTGCAAGGCCTTGTCCACAGCACTCTGGTAGAGGGCGAGTGTATCTTTCCTGGAGGTTGGTGGTTCCTCTGAGAGCAGATTGACACCAGTATTGATTATGGAATGGGAAACATGAAAGGCAGCCAGAAACTCCTGGATGCTCAGATGGACAAAGCAGAACACCTTGTCCTGGCCCAGCCCACACTCCTCTATAAAGATCTGGGTGAACACTCCTGAGTACACTGATGCTGCTCTGATATCAATGCCACACTCCGTCAGGTCTTCCTCATAGAAGAACAGGTTGTCTTTCTCCAGCTGGTCAAAAGCCAGTTTTCCCAGAGAAACAATGATCTCCCTTCCTTCTGAACTCCAGTGTGGATCTGTTTCAGCTCTCCTCTGGTACTTCCTGTCCCCCTGTATGGACTGAACCATCAGAAAGTGGATGTACATCTGAGTCTTGGGAATATTTTTCCTCCTCCGGGATGTTTTGAAGAAGTCCTCCAGAACTCTAGCAGTGATCCAACAGAATACTGGGATGTGACACATGATGTGGAGGCTTCGTGATTTTTTAATGTGGGAGATGATTGTGCTGGCCAGATTCTCCTCCCTGAATCTCTTCCTGAAGTACTCCTCCTTCTGTGGGTTGGTGAACCCCCTCACCTCTGTCACCATGCCAACATACTTAGCAGGGATCTGATTGGCTGCCGCAGGGCGTGTGGTTATCCAGATGCGAGCAGAGGGAAGCAGGTTGCTCCTGATGAGGTTTGTCAGCAGCACGTCCATCGAGGTGGACTTTGTGACATCAGTCAAGATCGGGTTGTTCTGGAAGTCCAGAGGAAGTCGACTCTCATCCAGACCATCCAAGATGAAGACAACTTGGAACGGGTCATATCTGAAGATTCCTGCTGCTTTGGTCTCATTAAAGAAGTGATGAAGAAGTTCCACCAAGCTAAACTCTTTCTCTTTCACTAAATTCAGCTCTCTGAAAGTGAACAGAAATGTAAAGTGTATGTCGTTGTTGGTTTTGCCTTCAGACCAGTCCAGAGTGAACTTGTGTGTTAAGACGGTTTTACCAATACCGGCCACTCCAGTTGTCATTATTGTTCTGATTGGTTGATCTTGTCCAGGTAAGAGTTTAAAGATGTCTTCACATTTGATTGGTGTTTCCTCCTTAGCTGGTTTCATGGAAGCGGTTTCAATTAGTCTGACCTCATGTTCCTTGTTGACTTCTCCACTGCCTCTCTCTGTGATGTAGATCTCTGTGTAGAAGTCATTCAGAGGTGATGAATGTCCTGCTTTAGCGATTCCCTCGAACATACACCTGAACTTCTCCTTCAAATGAGACTTGATGTTATGTTGGCACTCGACAGCAGCCGATCCTATTTGAGGAAACAACATCAGTTCGTGGAAGGTGACCTAATTGGACACGTCAATATTTCCTGTTAAATTATCAACTTCATGATTTTTAGAGGCTTCATTACTTGTGGTCGGAGAAGTGGTGAAAAGGACTGCATGTTACAGATTCAAAATTTTCAGGTTAATTCTGTTATTTACACAGCAATATCATTGGTCTAATGATAGTATTAAATTATGGTGAATCAGTCAGTATGTTTACATGTACACCTTAATCCGATTACAGCCACAGTTCCACTATGCTCGTCAATTGGACAACTGCAATTGTCTGAGTTCACATGGTGGTGAGAAAATCGATTCATTGGCCAAAGCATGTCATACGATAGGTGGCGCTGTACCCATTCAACTATTGGTAATAGAGCCACCTCTTTATGTCACCAGCAACAACAAAATCAGGCGGCATACGAGAAACAAGGCGTGCGAAGAGCAAGACAAAGCTACATTCTTCTACATTTTTGTATGTGATGTATATGATAATTACACAAAGTAGAAGCACAATGGCGCCCTTGCTTTTGCTGTTTTCGACGGCGACAACAACACGACTATCGACTCCTTCTACTTCCGGCTCACAAACCCGGGAAAAATCTTGAGCATGTGCAGAAAACAAAATCCGATTCCATCTGATTGAACGTATACATGCACGACTAACGTGATTAATCAAACTAATATTCTTGGGGTCTTAATCCGACTATGAGAAACCCAATTTGGCGGCTTGGCACACCCAGCAATTTCACTGCCTTGCCTGTGTAAAACCGAGGGGGTAAAATCCCCGGTCGTCACGGACCTGGCTGTCTTGGTTCACTGGATAAGGCGGGGCAGCGCACGGAGAATAGTCCATTAGAATAATTCGCATACAAAGAATGTTGTAATTTTTTTACGATTCAAGAGACTCGCATGCAAAAATGAGTATACATCTGAGTGTAGGCTAAAAACGCGATTAACTATTTCGAAGTGCAAAAATGGCAACATATTCTTTATTTTGCTGACCACTTGCTTTTTGTCCATAGTATTAAAAAACGTCTTTCTCGTAGATCGCACCATCTTTCCCCGTCTTCGTTAAATGCGACCGCATCACTTCTCTCACATGATCAGCAGCTCGTGGATTTCCCCGTCTCTCCAGTTAAAACTACTCATGTCGATATAGCTGCGTTGTCTCTGTCTTAACAATGCAGCAACACCTCTACCCAAGTCCCGCCCCAGGAACCGCGGAGCCAAAGTGTGTAGGGTCCGGGAGGTTAGACTGGGCTGCTAGCTCAAGCCAGCGATTAACATCAGGCCGTGTAAATGCGCGGACCACGGCGCTAAAAAGGCGCGCATAAGACAGGCATATTTGGCAGTGTAAAAAAGAAGAGAAATGTAGGAAATGTAAGAAATGTAGAAATCTCACCGTAGTGTGAAGGGGGCGGGGCTTGGCGTTGGCTACAGACAGGGGGGCGGGGCTTGGCGTTGGCTGCAGTCAGGGGGGCGGGGCTTGGCGTCGGCTGTGGACTGAGGGGCGGGGCTTGGCGTCGGCTGTAGACAGGGAGGCGGGGCGGCTCAAGCGGGGATCCTGGCCCAGCTGTGGGAGGTGAGTGAGGAAGGTGTTGTTGTTGTGCTGACAGTGACGCGGGGTCCTGCTTCCTAAACCTCAGTGTTAGTAGCCAGAGACGTCACTCTCATTATGACATCAGAAATGATTCTGTCCTGGCTATCAAAATAAATATCGCCTCTTTTTTCAAAATAAGAGTCTCTTACCGCCCCACAGTGTGTCGGCCAGTTCCTCCTGGTTCATCTCCATCAGGCAGAGCTTTGTGATGTCCTCCACTCCCTCTATGGCGCGCCTCCTCTGCTCCTCCTTCTTACCATCCACCTCCTCCCTCTCCACTCTCTGACCCTCTGAGCATTGTGGGTAATCTGAGAAGAGATCCCTCCAGAGCTTCTTCAGCTCCTTGTCGAGGAAAGCGTGTGCTGTCTCCTCAGCCCTCTGGAACAGAACAAACATCAAGGAGAACTTTACTCTGAACTAACTGAGACATCAGAAGCATCTGTCCTGGATTCACGTCCGCTGGTCTAAAGAGGGAAGCCTGGAGACTATTAGCTCCACAAGAGATGCTTTGTGATGTTCATGTAGAGCGGTAGACAAATGTCTTGGAGGACATTTACACACCTTGATCAGCTCTGTTGGATGTTGCTGTAAAGACTGAGCACTGGTAACCTTTGACCTCTCCTTGTGACTGTGGAGAACACACACACACACACACACACACACACACACACACACACACACACACACACACACACACACACACACACACACACGCACGCACACACACAATCTATTATATTTATAAATATACAGATATACCAGTGTGTAGCACCTAAGTAGGTGCTACACACTGGTGGTGGTTAGTGAGGTCCCCCCTTCACTGTAAGCGTCTTTGAGGGTCTAGAAAAGCGCTATATAAATTCAATTCATTCATTACTTTTTATCTTCTGTTATACAACAGTTTATTCACTGCACATCAGTTCACATCAGAGCGTTTTGTCAAGCGTGACTCCTTGTTTCAGGGCTCCCTCTAGAGGTGGAGAAGGGGATGACAGTGTGGGCTACCTGAGACCAGCTACAAGCCAGGCCGTCATTGAGCGAGTGTGAAGAAATATGAAGTGGATCAACTGAAACTACATATGGAATTTGCATAGTTCAAACAAACAGACAGACAGAGAGAGAGACTTACAGACAGACAATGAGATCCTCTTCTTACCTCTTAGCTCTGCTCCGGCGGCCATGTTCCCCAGACAGAGTGGTCTTAGAGGTAGGACCCTCCTCTCTCTCCTCATCCATAGTAGACTGGAGACCTGGACACAGAGACAACTCCATTGTTCATACGGCCACTCAGCGTTGGTTTATTCTCTGCTTCTATTCGAGCTGCGTACTGCCCAAGTCACCCAAGGTCACTTGTGATTTGGAAGAAATCCTAAATCACAAGAAAATGCAATGAACTAACCCCTACCTGCTCCTTAATGACCTGTCTCTGTACTGTCTAACCCCTACCTGCTCCTTAATGACCTGTGTCTCTGGTACTGTCTAACCCCTACCTGCTCCTTAATGAACCTGTCTCTGTTACTGTCTAACCCCTACCTGCTCCTTAATGACCTGTCTCTGTACTGTCTAACCCCTACCTTGCTCCTTAATGACCTGTCCTGTACTGTCTAACCCCAACCTGCTCCTTAATGACTGTCTCTGTACTGTCTAACCCCTACCTGCTCCTTAATGACCTGTCTGTACTGTCTAACCCCAACCTGCTCCTTAATGACCCGTCTCTGTGCTGTCTAACCCCTACCTGCTCCTTAATGACCTGTCTCTGTACTGTCTAACCCCTACCTGCTCCTTAATGACCTGTCTCTGTACTGTCTAACCCCTACCTGCTCCTTAATGACCTGTCTCGGTACTGTCTAACCCCTACCTGCTCCTTAATGACCTGTATCTGAATTAGCTGTCAGTCACTTTAGATAAAGAATCTGCAAAATCATTCAATAGTAAATTTGACAAATAGCCACCCATATAAATATTACATAATTGTTTTTGACCATGTTTCTCACAGAAAACGACCCATCAACCTACTGATAAGATTCAAAGTCATGTATATTTAAGATATATCGTGGATCAGAGTGGACTACAGTACCTTAGCCTTCTTCCTGCTGGGATGAAGTGAGCCACAACAAACCCTCCAACTCATAACAAGGAAATTATGAACCAACCAGTTGGACCAGTTCCCCTCCCAGTTCATAGTCCTCTCAGACTAGGCTCCTATTGACTGCTGTTCCATTACCTCACTCAGTTATGATTTTTCACTTCATTAAAATATGAACGATGGACAGAGAGCTCTGATGTCTACAAGCTCAGACAGAGAAAAACAGACACTTGATAGTTCAGACAGCATGTAGAGACACTCAGTGACTGATGAATCCCTTCTTCCCCGTAGAACTAATAGGAGCGCAAAGAACGAGCAGATTAATACAGTTGAAATGTGTTTGCTGAAACTATAGATCCTTTTCTCAAGACTCTACACACAAATTAGAGCAAATGGTCAACTTTTGCCAAAACACAAATCTTTTGTAAAATGCATTCAGGCATTAAAACCATGTTCCCTGTTCTCCACACTGACTGCTAAACATACTGTCTGTGTTTGGGCCTCATGAGGTCATGTGACATATCCAAGGGTATTACACAGTGGAAACATTTTACATTCTCCTTTTTTGTACTTTTGTACTTTACTGGGGTCCAAAAAAGTTTACAATTTACGAGTTGCCATGAAAGCAAACAGTAAATATATCATATCAATAGGAAATTTGCTGGGTAAACCAAACAATTACCACAATAAGGGACAGTGTTCACACTCTGCTGTGCTGAGCTAGAATCAACACAGCAGTGTGTGAACAGTTCACTTGTTGTAATTGAGTCTGAACATCTAAATTGTGAGTCTTCTTGTTGGCTTGGTTTCTTCCTGTGCGTCTACTTCTCCTGCCCCACCCTTTACAGACTTGCATTCAGGAACACACACCTTGAGTCTCATTAAAATCAGGCCAGTGTACCAATTCACTGTTCTAGGTTCAGATTCTTTATTGTCCCCTGCCAAGTTCAGCGGTACAGATATTTGGTTCCGGCTCCTCGGCCAAGCAGACAAGTTATAACGCATATATATTATAAAACACAATATAAGCAAATATAAATCTCTATAGAAATAGAACAGCAGCCGTAATGATTAGAATAAGAGCAATGGTGCAATGTGCAATGCAGCGGCTGCACATGTTTCTCTGGTGTGGCATGAATGAAATAAAGAAACGTTGATCCTAAATAATCAAAGGTGAATATAGTATTAGAAAGGATGAAAGTCAGCATTGGGTGATATTCATTTTTTAAACCAATCCCAAAAACATTGAGGTTCACGATCCAACCGTCAATAGAGGCGACTCTTATTAACGTGTCCAATGAGCTGCTGCGCCCTCGTCTGCCACAGGGGGGGCAGCACTCGACTGCAAATCACGTTTCCACCATGGTCTTATAAGACATCCATCGTAGCTTTATAGGCCTACTTCTCTGGTTTATGGATAAGACTCTTATCCATAAACCAGAGAAGTATAAAGCTACGATGGATGTTTGATTCACTGATTATTACCATCGTTTCAAACATGAAACAATAAAGTATAGAAGCCTACTCGGGATGTTGGAGTTCGATTAATTACCATTTGTTTCAATATATTGACCAATTTATACAGGCCTACTTATTTCAAAGACATTTAGCTATTACCTTATGAATCAGTTCACAATATAAATGTAGTGTTAGTTTGTAGCAGCAGTAATTAAGACTTGAATTTTAGCAGCAATATCGAAGTTTTATAATATATTAATATGAAGATTATACATTGAATATACATCATGCAAATAAATTATTCTATTGCAAAAGTTTATTTGACATTAGCCAAATTAAATGAAATAAATAACTACCCCAAACATGCGGAAACCTGTAAAAAATGATTTAATACACATTTTGTACAAAAAAAAGCACAAGAACACATTTTCCAAATAAATGTTTTAAAAATGTTGAAATCATTCAGAAAGAAATGAATAGGTTTGAGTGAAAACCAGTCCTCCCTAACCAGCTCTGTCCCTGACTCTAAACCCTGACTCTGAACCCTAACACCGAACCCTCTGAGGGCAAAAAGACACTCCTTCAGAGTAAAGGTTCAAGGAGACACTCCTTCAGAGTAAAGGTTCAAGGAGACACTCCTTCAGAGTAAAGGTTCAAGGAGACACTCCTTCAGAGTAAAGGTTCAAGGAGACACTCCTTCAGAGTAAAGGTTCAAGGAGACACTCCTTCAGAGTAAAGGTTCGAACCCTGGAGAAGGAAGATCAACGGGAAGGAGTAGAGAGGAAAGGAAAGTTGTGAGGTTAGTTAGTGAGGTGAGTAAGTGCTAGACGTGTGGGAAAGGCGTGCGGAAGCACACGGGTACATGTGGTTTTAAGAAGGTTAAGGAGGTCATTGATCCATCAGCCTCAGACCGCTTTGCTCAGCAGTTCTTGAGGACGAGGCTCAGATGGACTGAGCAGACGAGCAGGACGTCAGGATCAGGTGGGGTTCAGCTCAGGCTGGTCTGCCCCGGGTCAAACAGGAATCCGTCAGCGTCTTAAAACAGAGGACATGGATTATGTTCATTATTTGAACCAAAGGGAATTCATTAAGAGAGCAGGCAGGCTTTAGGGCACCTTGCTCAAGGATTCATCAATGTATTCTGAAGACTCGGGGGTTGGACCGTGAGAGCTGAACACCCAATCCCGATACTAGTCCACCAAGTTCAGTAACTGCAAACGTACCAGGAATCCTTGTTGGTAGAGTCCGGGTCGTCCTCCACCAGCTGATTCCTGGTCTGGTTGTGAACAGTTTGGTCTCAGTTTTAAATCACCTGGGGACGCAACACCTCCCACCTTCTGCATCTGAGGTCCAATTGTAAAATGGAGACAATATTTAAACTACCTTCAATTCAACAAAGCCTACAAATAACTGTTTTGGTTGATGCATCAACTACGGTCATAACGGCACTAGTAACAAATGGCTCATATGACCCTACTACATAGCCCCAGTATGAATGACCTCATTATACAGCTTTGGCCCAGAACTATCGCTCTGAAGATAAAACCCTCCTCCAGTAACCAGCCACCAGACCCCAAAAGATCCCGAGGGTTTCAGTGTTCCACATGAGCTTGGTGATGGTTACCCTCTGGTCCGGTGCTGTCGGTCTCTGGTCCACTTCTGGTCCACTTCTGGTCCACTTCTGGTCCACTTCTGGTCCACTTCTGGTCCACTTCTGGTCCACTTCTGGTCCACTTCTGGTCCACTTCTGGTCCACTTCTGCTCCAGTTCTGGTCCACCATCCTCCAGCTCCCCAGCCTCTGGACCCCCCAGCCTCCAGCAGCTCCAGCCATTGTACAGAAAATGTCACAAAGCAGGATGGAATTAATAAAAAACAATTGGCAGACCTGTAATATATATTTTTGTACAGCATAGCACAGAAAAACATTTCCCTAATACATTTTTCTAAATGTTGTAACCATTCAGAAAGCAAGTGCCGAGGTTTGAGTGAAAACCAGTCCTCCCTAACCAGCTCTGTCCCTGACTCTAAACCCTGACTCTGAACCCTAACACCGAACCCTCTGAGGGCAAAAAGACACTCCTTCAGAGTAAAGGTTCAAGGAGACACTCCTTCAGAGTAAAGGTTCAAGGAGACACTCCTTCAGAGTAAAGGTTCGAACCCTGGAGAAGGAAGCGCAACGGGAAGGAGTAGAGAGGAAAGGAAAGTTGTGAGGTTAGTTAGTGAGGCGAGTAAGTGATAGACGTGTGTGAAAAGCATGTAGGCACACGGGTACATAGTAGTGTTAAGAAGGTTAAAGAGGTCATTGATCCATCAGCCTCAGACTGCGGACTGCGGACTTGAAGCTCAGCAGTTCTTGAGGATGAGGCTCAGATGAACTGAGGACACGGGACCAGCAGGACCAGGTGGGGTTCAGCTCAGGCTGATCTGCCCCGGACCAAACAGGATCAGGTGGGTTCAGCTCTGCCCCGGACCAAACAGGATCAGGTGGGTTCAGCTAAGGCTGGTCTGCCCCGGGCCAAACAGGAATCCATCAGCGTCTTAAAACGGAGGACATGGATTATGTTCATTATTTGAACCAAAGGGACTTCATTAAGGAGCAGGCAGGCTTTAGGGAACCTTGCTAAGGATTCATCAATGTATTCTGAAGACTCGGGGGTTGAACCGGCCACCATTCTGCCGAGAGTTGAACACCCAATCCTGTACCCGATACTAGTCCACTAAGTTCAGTAAATGCAAACGTACCAGGAATCCTTGTTGGTAGAGTCCTGGTCGTCGCCAGGAGTCCCAGCTCCTCCAGCAGCTCTCCTCAGCCACAGAGTCCTGGTCTGGAACAAACACAGCAGGGGTCAGGCTCCAACATCTGGTAACAAACAGGTGTAGTGTCTGGTAAAGTAACCGCTAGTTTCGATGGTAGCAGTACTGTACTGGAGGTGGCAGTGAGAGTGACGATCACTTCAGCGTCGGGATCCACAGCGGACATCCTCGACCAGGCAGCCCGGACCAAACAGGATCAGGTGGGTTCAGCTCTGCCCCGGACCAAACAGGATCAGGTGGGTTCAGCTCTGCCCCGGACCAAACAGGATCAGGCGGGTTCAGCTAAGGCTGGTCTGCCCCGGGCCACAACAGGAATCCATCAGCGTCTTAAAACGGAGGACATGGATTATGTTCATTATTTGAACCAAAGGGACTTCATTAAGGAGCAGGCAGGCTTAAGGGCACCTTGCTCAAGGATTCATCAATGTATTCTGAAGACTCGGGGGTTGAACCGGCCACCATTCTGCTGAGAGTTGAACACCCAATCCTGTACCCGATACTAGTCCACTAAGTTCAGTAAATGCAAACGTACCAGGAATCCTTGTTGGTAGAGTCCTGGTCGTCGCCAGGAGTCCCAGCTCTCCAGCAGCTCTCCTCAGCCACAGAGTCCTGGTCTGGAACAAACACAGCAGGGGTCAGGCTCCAACATCTGGTAACAAACAGGTGTAGTGTCTGGTAAATTAACCGCTAGTGTCGATGGTAGCAGTACTGTACTGGAGGTGGCAGTGAGAGTGACGATCACTTCAGCGTCGGGAATCCACAGCGGACATCCTCCACCAGGCAGCCCGGACCAAACAGGATCAGGTGGGTTCAGCTCTGCCCCGGACCAAACAGGATCAGGTGGGTTCAGCTAAGGCTGGTCTGCCCCGGGCCAAACAGGAATCCATCAGCGTCTTAAAACGGAGGACATGGATTATGTTCATTATTTGAACCAAAGGGACTTCATTAAGGAGCAGGCAGGCTTAAGGGCACCTTGCTCAAGGATTCATCAATGTATTCTGAAGACTCGGGGGTTGAACCGGCCACCATTCTGCTGAGAGTTGAA
The DNA here is from genome assembly GCA_900291075.1 of Melanogrammus aeglefinus. Taxonomy (NCBI): domain Eukaryota; kingdom Metazoa; phylum Chordata; class Actinopteri; order Gadiformes; family Gadidae; genus Melanogrammus; species Melanogrammus aeglefinus. The sequence continues at coordinate 203,312 of OLKM01000745.1, forward strand.
CACCCAATCCTGTACCCGATACTAGTCCACTAAGTTCAGTAAATGCAAACGTACCAGGAATCCTTGTTGGTAGAGTCCTGGTCGTCGCCAGGAGTCCCAGCTCCTCCAGCAGCTCTCCTCAGCCACAGAGTCCTGGTCTGGAACAAACACAGCAGGGGTCAGGCTCCAACATCTGGTAACAAACAGGTGTAGTGTCTGGTAAAGTAACCGCTAGTTTCGATGGTAGCAGTACTGTACTGGAGGTGGCAGTGAGAGTGACGATCACTTCAGCGTCGGGATCCACAGCGGACATCCTCCACCAGGCAGCCCGGACCAAACAGGATCAGGTGGGTTCAGCTCTGCCCCGGACCAAACAGGATCAGGTGGGTTCAGCTAAGGCTGGTCTGCCCCGGGCCAAACAGGAATCCATCAGCGTCTTAAAACGGAGGACATGGATTATGTTCATTATTTGAACCAAAGGGACTTCATTAAGGAGCAGGCAGGCTTAAGGGCACCTTGCTCAAGGATTCATCAATGTATTCTGAAGACTCGGGGGTTGAACCGGCAACCATTCTGCTGAGAAGTTGAACACCCAATCCTGTACCCGATACTAGTCCACTAAGTTCAGTAAATGCAAACGTACCAGGAATCCTTGTTGGTAGAGTCCTGGTCGTCGCCAGGAGTCCCAGCTCCTCCAGCAGCTCTCCTCAGCCACAGAGTCCTGGTCTGGAACAAACACAGCAGGGGTCAGGCTCCAACATCTGGTAACAAACAGGTGTAGTGTCTGGTAAAGTAACCGCTAGTTTCGATGGTAGCAGTACTGTACTGGAGGTGGCAGTGAGAGTGACGATCACTTCAGCGTCGGGATCCACAGCGGACATCCTCCACCAGGCAGCCCGGACCAAACAGGATCAGGTGGGTTCAGCTCTGCCCCGGACCAAACAGGATCAGGTGGGTTCAGCTAAGGCTGGTCTGCCCCGGGCCAAACAGGAATCCATCAGCGTCTTAAAACGGAGGACATGGATTATGTTCATTATTTGAACCAAAGGGACTTCATTAAGGAGCAGGCAGGCTTAAGGGCACCTTGCTCAAGGATTCATCAATGTATTCTGAAGACTCGGGGGTTGAACCGGCAACCATTCTGCTGAGAGTTGAACACCCAATCCTGTACCCGATACTAGTCCACTAAGTTCAGTAAATGCAAACGTACCAGGAATCCTTGTTGGTAGAGTCCTGGTCGTCGCCAGGAGTCCCAGCTCCTCCAGCAGCTCTCCTCAGCCACAGAGTCCTGGTCTGGAACAAACACAGCAGGGGTCAGGCTCCAACATCTGGTAACAAACAGGTGTAGTGTCTGGTAAAGTAACCGCTAGTTTCGATGGTAGCAGTACTGTACTGGAGGTGGCAGTGAGTGACGATCACTTCAGCGTCGGGATCCACAGCGGACATCCTCCACCAGGCAGCCCCTCCACCAGGCAGCCCCTCCACCAGGCAGCCCCTCCACCAGGCAGGCCCTCCACCAGGCAGGCCCTCCACCAGGCAGGCCCTCCACCAGGCAGGCCCTCCACCAGCTCCTCCGTCAGCCATGGATTCCTGGTCTGGTTATAAACACTGGTCTCAGCGGCTGGTAAAACATTTGTAAAATCAGAGCCAGTGTCTATAGTTCCTTCATATCAACAAAGTCTAGAAAATGTTTAGCAATGCATCAACGATGGTCCTAACAACACTAGTATTACAAATGGCTCATATGACTCTAGGGATCCCCAGTATGAAGGTCCTCATAACACAGAAGAGAATTCAAATCTGAAGATGAAAATAAAAAACTTCTACAATAACCAGTCACCAGACCTAAAAAGAACCCGGAAGTTTAGTGTTTCAGATTAACTTGGTGATGGTTACCCTCTGGTCCGGTGCTGCAAGCCTCCATCTCTGGTACTGCCCAGTGTCAGCCTCCGGTCCCACTGGCCTCGGGTCCCTCCTGGCACCACACGCCTCAGATCCCCAGCCTCTCCATTCAGGTGCTGCATACCTCCAGGCTCCACCCTCAGCCTCTGCTCCGCCCCATCCAGAGGCCCCTGGAAACACCACAAAGCCCCTTATATGCACACTGTCACAGGCTAAATCTGCCCATTAGTTAAAGACGCTCAGTCATGCCTTCACACAATTATATTTTGATCTAATTTCCTTCCCTCGACTCTTCTGGGATTCTCTGATCAGGGATGGCTTCGCATTGAACACGTTGAGATAAAAGGTGATGGAACTGAACTAGCCATCGTACAGATTGAAGACTTAGGTGGATTGTGCTTTAGTGAACATATAAAACAGTCACCCATTCATAAGGAAGACTCACGTTAGATCACATGAAAACTACAATGACCAGCGGTGGGAAGTGATTTCAGCACTTTAAGGCAGTTCTCTTCTGAAAGCCTCCTCAGTCCTTCCTCCTTTGATCAAGTCAATTCACATTTCCAAGTTGGAAAATGATCTGTGGTACTTTATAATAAGTCACTACTCTGCATTGAGCTTTATAACATGTTTTAATAGACCAAATGTCTAACCATAACAATTAACTTGTGAAATTAGCATCTATATATTTACATAAACTTTTTGACTCTTCTGAACAGTTAGTCCACGTAATTATCAATGAATTAAACTTATTTTTTATTTATGAAGCTTAGAAAAGACTGCAGAGATAATCCTGACTTCCTAACAAGTGGCAACCTGTTTCAGGAATGAAGACAGCAGTCCACAAGTTGAAACCAGAAACCCAACAAGTGGTTCAGCCCATGCATTGGAACGGACCCGGGAGACTTTTTACTCCTGCTACAAGAGCACTGACCTGTTCTAGAGAGTATCTTGAAGAGGAGGTGGAGGTCTGGCTCTGGATGGGGAGGCAGACACCTTGTGAGAAACCAAATTTTAGCATATTAACCTTGAAAAGTTTAACCTGTTGGACGGACGGCAATCGTCTTAGCTGTTGGATACTATCCAGTTAGTAAGTCATCACTTAAGTATGGAGTAAAGATTATGTAACTAGCTTCTGTGGCAATTAGTCAAAGACCAGATATTTAGATGGTATCAAAAAACACTAAGCGCTATGAATATTAAATCACACAGTAAAATGATGATACTTACTCATATTCAGGTGAGAAGTTGTATGGAAGAAATGCCAAATAGTCTTCCTCCTTCAAATGATTTGCAGCCTTCACTGGTGGTCACTCAGAAATTGGCCCGCAAGTAGAACGTCGTTTTGTATGCAGCGAGAATCCGTCAACGTGGTTGAAGTACAGCACGATTATCGGTACGATTGTGGATAAACGCAAAACGTATTGAACCCCGTACAGGTCGGTATGTAGAATGAACGGTCAGAAGAAAGTAATTTGAGATAAGGTCAAAAAACCCCAGATGGTAACCGACTGATAGTTTGTTGCCGACAAGCTTACGCAAATGCAAATCGAGAACGTACCGACCAGTTGCCCTAACAGGAAACCTTCTTGAGTGAAGGTTACATAAATACAAAACCAGAACGTACTGCCAGAAGCCCTCATGTGACTCAACGCCGAAGCTAACTGCCAAATGTGTCCTTATGGTCGTCAACACTAGAATGTTCACTCACAACCATTTTGAGACTAAATTAAGTGACAATATTAGACTCAATTATGTCCTGCAGTGGAACTCCAGCATAGGAAGATAAGCATACACGGTACTCTATCCACTCTGAATTAAAGGTTAACCAGCAGCCTAAATCTCCTACCTACCAGCTATCCTCTGCAGGAAGAACAAAACCTCCACGGCGGGAAGCACAAACCGTCCGACTGGAACCGAACATTCCAGCCGGAACCAACCCAGCAGTAAGGAACGTAACCAGCGCCTCACCTTGAGCTGAGCGGAGGACGATCCGGAAGTCCAGCGATGATCTTCTCATAAAAATACAGCCAACAGACTTACCTTGAGGCGATCTGTTTGTTGCTGTTGGTAATTTCTGCTACTCATTATACCTCTACAGACTAGGCACCCAGTGTGTACAAGTAACCAAGTAAAAACGCTCAAAATCGTATGAAAAACGGAACTACCATGAACGAAACCACAATAGCTGTGAATCACTAAGTCAACTCAGAGCCAACCATAACCCTGCACTATTACCCTGCACTATTACCCTGAACTAACCACATCAACATACGTGATACGCATATCATTGCAAAAAAATACAGAGGTCAGGTTAAAGGGAGTGGGAGAAGACTCTCTCAAACGCAAAAGGACTGCACATAAAATTAAACCCAATTCCTGAACTCCTAACAATCTTCATGATTTAAAGATGCACCCTACTGATGGAGGTGTGGTCTGAGTGAATAGATGCAAGCTGGGATACAGAGCTGTCTGGAGTCTTACAGTTCTGTAGATGCGCCTCAGGAGAAACCAAGTGTTGGAGAATCCATCGTGACATCAACTACATGGGCTGGAATATCCTTTGAGATGGCCACTGTGATTTCCAAAGGAAAAAGATCAGGATGGAGATGTGCGTGTTCTTCCTCTCAGCCAGTAGAACTCCTCGAAGGTCTTCATCAGAGAACCATGGAACAAATTGCAATGTTCCTCTCCATACATCTCAAAGCCCCAGTGAAGGTTTCCTCACATCCACAGCTGAAGAAGGGAAGAACTCCTGCTAGAAGCGCGCCCTAGTTGGAATAGTTCCCTGATTGGTTCGGATTTAAGTGAACCCTTCTCCCAGGTTCAGCTAGCCCGGTACGAAACGATACAGTTCAGCCAGAGAAGACTCATCTGAGAGAGAGGGCACACAAGACACGATCCACAGCGCTCACCGTCCATCCAGCCAGGTAGGAAGAGCCGCCTCACTACAGCTCTGAAGGTCATTTTGAATATCCATTTGGGCCGTCATCCAACTTCAGACACCTTCAGATGACCATCCTCTAGAGTTCCCGATTGGTGATGTCCGAGTTCGGAGTCACTGATCTGAACCCGCCGTTTATGTCCAGTCTTCAGATTTGATTCCAATCCGAGACTCTTGTCTTATTGCCCAGTGTGTTGGATCTCGTTCCAGTGCATTGCTCCAGGATCTTGGTGTCCACTGCACTCCTCAGTATCCGTGGTGCCCATCAATCTGTTTCGATTTCATTGACGATTCTAATCCCCCACCCCACTCAATCACAGATATTTTAACCGGTCAAGGCAGCACCACACACACACACACAATTGTTTACAGGCCTGTTGGTACGCACCAATAAAGTGGAAAAAGGTTATTGAACAGGGAACCTTACGTCTCCAACTCCATATCATCCCTCAAAACTATTAATCCTCTAAATACGTGGATATTTTGGCGACAGGTCGGAGCATCAGCTCGTCTCCACTGCCCTGTAAGGTGGAGTATTCATCGGCATAGTCGCATCGTGGCTATTAACGCGTTAACGTGTCGACTTTATAGTTCAGCGGGACGTGATGAGAGTTTGTTTCCAATGCAGCCGAGGACGCGAGACTCGCTCTCCTTAGTTCAATTTTTGGGGTTTGAGGTAAACGCGCTCTCAATTCGGTGATTTTTAGGGACGGCTAGCGATGGGTCGGCGCATCAATGTAACGCAATTATTATATATTTTATTTTTTTTTATGTTTTGGCCTGTACAATCATAGGGTAAACACTGCAGAGAAACATTATAGACACATAGACACAGACACAGACACACACACACGCACAACCCCCCCCATGCCAGGTGGCACCCACACACCCGTAGGACCCCAGGCTCGGTGGAACCCAGGCCCACATTGTTCATGGATTTTTCAGGGCGTCTCCAAAAGGTGTCCGGGTGATTTAATGTGTGGCGTCTTTGTTTCCTGAATGAGGAGCCTTGACAGATGGAAACCGTGCAGCTCTAGTGAGCTTCAGGACAAGACTCTAGGAGAGAGATGAGGAGAAGGTCATCTATTGAGGAGACGACCCAGTGGTGGGCCATAGCTCTCGAAGAGCAGGATCCTCCATCATCAGCAGGCTGAGGACTCTGCTGGACCAGGTGGAAGCTCTCTGTAGACGGCGTTTTGTTCACTCCAACCCCAAGATGGAAGCCTCTCAGGATGAACTGCACAGTGATGGGCGGAGCCAGCTGAACCTGGGAGATGGCTCCCCTCAGATCAGAAACCATCTTGGAAGGACCCAACAAAGACCCCTTCTGAACTGGAGCTGTGCTCTCCTTTAGCTGAGGAGGTGGAGAAACTGTGGCTGAGGCGTCGCGATGCACGGAGAACAACATTGGAGTGTGCTCTATGGCTCTCTGGTGACAGACTTAAGTAGAGTTCTAGTCGTTGAGGCGAGGAGCCCTCACCTCTCCCCCTGGAGTCTCTCCTTCTGAATCCCTGTCCCCATCTTAAAAGGACACGCTAGTCCGTGTAACTGACGTCACAACAGATTCAGAAACACTCCGTTCTCCTGAGGGGGCGTGTCTACAGAAATCTTATAGCATAGACGCAGCATCGAAGCTACCTGCCTACTGGCGCTGACGAGCCTCGGGGCCGCCATCTTGGAGTGGTGATCCGCCCCACTCAGTGTAATGCGTTTGGCTGGAGCAATGAACTGTCAGCGCATTTAATTAATCATAGGCCTACCACAGATTTTCATGCGGTTTTTTGCCATACGTGTAGCTATGTACAAGATGTCCATGGTCTCCAGACCTGTAGACATCAGACAACGCTGTATCCCAGCATGCACCTCTGCACACTCAGACCACACCCGCAACAGTAAAGCAACACTCCTATGACATAGATGCATAACCTTCAGCAGCCTCAAAGAAACATCCTGACTACTCAGACTTGACCTAACGGGTTAACTCAGCCAGGAAGACCAGATACACCAACGTGCCCGAGAATAATGACTTACAGTTCGCAGTCTCTTCTTCATGGTTGAATTCGGATACTCACAGAACCGCAGTTTAACCTCCATGATACACCTGAAAGACACACACACACACACACACACACACACACACACACACACACACACACACACACACACACACACACACACACACACACACACTCAGAAAGGCTGAGATGGTTTGTGGCCGACGGGGAACCACGGCAGGTTATATCGAGTCCGTCAATAGAGATAAGGTCACGTTTTTAACTTTATGCTTAAAAACAACCAAAAAAAGAAGCCCACATGAATATTCAAATACTGTAATGAGTAGGACTGTCGCTCAGGGACATTTCTACTCACTTCAGGTTCAGGTACAACGCTGCGTTTTACTTCGAAAAGTAGTTTTAACCCGAGGAGGACGAGTCCCAACCCGGTTCACCAGAACATCACACACACCTTCTAGTTTGATGAACTTAACATCACGTTGGCGGACACAGCAGCTGTGCGGCTCCCTCTGAGGTGAACTCGACCGGACCGCCATCAACCAATGAGCTCCCCGACCGCGCAGCGCGCGCTCCGCGGTCGGGGAGCTCATTAGTGAAACTCAGGACAGGTGGGGCAGCCTCTGGTCGCCTTGGTAACAGCGACAGTCCACTTCAGCTCCGTTTGTGTCTTACATTACGTCACTTAATGAAATTCAACCATTAAGTCGGTATAATTGGACTGATTTAGATTCAGCCTTGGTGGAGGGGTTTCAGGGGCTGACAGGATATTGTGTTGTTCATACATGACTATAGGACCGGAAATTAGCCTTTAGCCTCATGTGTTAATATTGGCTCATTTATCAGACGCGCTCATCGCAGCTACTCTGAATGCACACGTCGAGGGATGGCGCCGAGGCTGCTGCAGCGCCCTCTGTTGACTGAGATGGGAAATGTATCGTAGTTTTTAAATAATTTGGGATCGATATATCGATTTGAAATATTTGTATTTCTCCTTTTTACATTCACAAAAAAAGGATTAGTTTTCTAAGGTAGAGGATTAGGACCACATGTGATTATTTTGTGAGTTCTGAGAGTCAAGTCTGCATTCTGACTTTAATCTCAGACCTAAAAGGCAGATGTGGCCTTATCCTCTACCTTATCTTCCGCAGCCCAGGGTGTGGTTCCCACCCTACGTCAACGTGACTCCCTTGGTTCCTTACAGGTAGTTCGAAAATTGAACTGAGATTAAAAAATTCAGAACTCCAAAATAAGCATCACATTTGGCCCTGATCCTTTTCTTTAGTTTGATGTGGTTGATGAAATATCAGCTACATTCTGTGGGGGAGCTTGGAGTTAATGGATTGGTAATAAAAGCGTGTATGCAGCCAGCGTCGAGATCTAATCCTTACAGATCAACGACGGTTCCTAACATTGCTGATTTGGGATCTGTTTGACTTCATAATCAGATTTTATTATTACCCATCATCTGCAGTAAAGGTTTGAAATTCAAACAAAAGGTCACAGTGTTCTCAAAGCCACCTTCATAGTGGTCACCTCTTGAATGTCTCCAGACTACCCATCTGGATAAAATATACTACTAAACAAATGAAAATAATGGAACATTGTGCTTTAGGAAAAGTTGATCAACAAAGGTATATTTAATTCTTTACAGCTTTTCAATTCTTTACAAGAACTAAACCTTGTTCGACGAACAAAAGACTCTTAATACAACAAAAATAGGCTCTCTCAGTCTATTCTTTTTTTCTTTACAAAAAGAGGATTTGAGGACAGTAAATGATAGTGCATGTTTCTGCTCGCCCTCCTCCGTTTGGCCTTTCAACAGAACAAGTTGTGAGTCACACAGGGACCAAGGTCACAACAAACCAGGAAACAAACTCTGAGGGCCGGGAGCAGGACGCACAGCCGTCCAATCACAGGCCAGCGGACATCAGAACCGTCACGCTGACGAGAAACCTTTCAAACTTTCATCCGGACTCCTCTTGGCGTAAAGCCAACTGAAATGAAAGGTTGCTCCCAGAAATCCACTCAGAGAGAACATAACTCTTTAATGTGAAGTCAAACGCTCGCTTTAATCCAGGTTCATCTCGAACGTGGACATGATGTCGCTCTGCATCGTCATGTCGATGCCGCACATCTGGAAGGGACAGGAATCACATCATCAGGAACTTTACATTGAAAAAACCATGACGCGTCAGGACTCTTACTGTGGAAAACTGCTTTAAGGAATCAGGACTTTTACTGTGGAAACCTGCTATAGGGAGTCAGGACTTTTACTGTGGAAAACGCTTTAGGGAGTCAGGACTTTTACTGTGGAAAACTGCTTTAGGGAGTCAGGACTTTTACTGTGGAAAACTGCTTTAGGGAGTCAGGACTTTTACTTCGGTAATGGCATCAGGACCTCTCTTCAGGTCTGACACATAGATTTGTGTATTCCCATTTGGTAACAGCTGGAATGAGTGATCGGCTAAATATAACGGCTGCATCTCAATTCAGGGGACGCATCCTTCGAAGGCTGCATTTGAAGACCGCGGCGCGTCACCGCGGCGCGTCAAGGCTGTCCCATTCTTTCCCCGTAACTGAAGGATCCACTGGTGGATCCGTCACGGCCCACCGTGCCCCAAGATTCACTGCACGTTGGATTTTTTCAGAAATGGCGTCGGAGAGAGCGGAAGCGGCAGTTGCAGCAAATTACAAAACTATAAACACTTTTTTTAGATTAAATTAAAGTTGGGACTATTTTAACTTTGTAATCTTATGGTCAAAGTTCAATGGCATTAACACGAACCATATAACGTTAAACTAATTAACGTTATATTTTATAGAATTATTCTATTGGCTCCACATTTCTCCTCCGCCCTCCGGTGTCTATAATAGGTCCGTGGTTTGAACCCCATGTCAGGGTTGCTAGGTGACAGGAGCGGCGTGTCATCACGCAAGGTAAAGGGTGTTAACGGCTTGTTACGCAAACTTGAAATGCTCCGTAGGGCAGACCGTCTCATTTAGAAACGTTGGGTCGGCCTTCACGGTCTACGGAGGACACGCCTTCACAGGCCGCGTCCTTCGAAGGATGCGTCCCCTGAATTGAGACACAGCCAACGTGTCCCCTATTGTATAGTCTGCTTATGTTTACAAGTTGTAAATGAATACGATAACTTGTGAGTAATGTGTAAGTAACAATATACGATGTGTTGAAATGGGAAGTGACATACAGACTGTCGTCTGCGCCTCTCCTGCTCCTTCCTGCGAGCCGTCTCCCGCTCCTGAACCAGATGAGCCGCGGCCGCCGCCTGCTGCGTTGCCGTCGGCGCTGGAGACTCCGTCATCGATGAGTCCGACAGTTTGGGAGGGTCCAAGATGGAGTCCAGGGGGAACGGGGACACGGGCGTCTCCGGCGGCCTTTTTACGATAAAACACAACCACTAGTCTGAAGCTACGACAACACAACCGCTAGTCTGAAGGTACGACAACACAGACGCAGGTCTGAAGGTACGACAACACAACCGCTAGTCTGAAGGTACGACAACACAGACGCAGGTCTGAAGGTACGACAACACAACCACTAGTCTGAAGGTACGACAACACAGACGCAGGTCTGAAGGTACGACAACACAACCGCTAGTCTGAAGCTACGACAACACAGACGCAGGTCTGAAGGTACGACAACACAACCGCTAGTCTGAAGGTACGACAACACAGACGCAGGTCTGAAGGTACGCTAACACAACCGCTAGTCTGAAGGTACGCTAACAACCGCAAGTCTGAAGCTACGTTAACACAACCGCTAGTCTGAAGGTACGACAACAACTGCTGCTCTGAATGCATTTGAAGATAAACATGCCGATAAATGGCTCTCTTTATCGGCCGTCTGGACGGTGACTGATCGTAGGTAAGTCACACGTATCCCTGATCCAGAGGGGTCCTCTGCACTACGCTCCGCACTACAGGCGTTTCCTCGGCCGCTAGCTGATCGCTCGAGGTTAAGATCACGTTAACACGCCGAGCCCCCCCGGTCGGCCGGCGCTACCTGAGCCTGCCAGGGCCCCTGAGGGCCTTCTCCCGCTCCTCCTTCTGCAGCGCGGCCCTCCTGAACTGCTGGAAGCTGTCCCTGGAGGACCGGGCGCTGGGGGCCCCCAGCCCGGGCCCCGCCGCCCGCCGCCCGAGGGCAGCCCACAGCTCCACATTCTTCAGCACCGCCTCCTGGGAAGAACCAGCCAATGAGAGGTCCTGTTTGTCGTATGGAGAACCACGCCAATGAAGAGCGTCCTGTTTGTCGTGGGGGGGGGGGGGGGGGGGGGGGGAAATCGCCATGACTACGATTTGTCCGCTGATAATCACAACACCTGCTGATAATCACAACACCTGCTGATAGGAAAACAATGTTGTACACAAAGAAATACAAGGCAGGAACCTTTCTGGCTGGGCGGGGCCTCCCGTCCGGGGGGGAGGAGCCGGGGAGCACGTCGTCGGACCCCGAGTCGCGTCTGGAGCCTGCAACACAGCGGTTACAAACGTCACCCATTTTGTGCCGAGCCAGGTGTAAGAGGGGTCAAAGGTCAATCAAGGTCTCCGTCAGGCCCTGACACACGATGGGCCTGGAGGGGGCGCGGCTATGACTGCGAGTGGGCGGGGTTTCGGACAGCGAGGGTCCGTGCGGCAGGGTTCTCTTCCATTTCCACCGCCCAACCGCTAGTCTGAACCTACGCCACCGTACTAAGCCGTCTGATTGGGTGCCGAAAAGGTGGAGCGACACACGCCGCCCCGTCGATTGGCCGACGCAATCGTCACCTCCATGCGACAGGGGGATAAAAACAAACCGTATCCGCGAGGGTATTTCTGGCCACGGCGAAAGCTTTGTTCATTGAAGGCCGCTGTTCATTGTGTCGCATTCTTTTTTTCATTGGATTTATTAGCAGGCTACACTGTCGGCTGCTATGGTGTCACGATGCTTAGGTAGCTGCCGCGGCTATCGCTATCAGGCTTAAACCCCGTCCTACCAAAAGGGTACCGTCGGCGGTGGAAAACCCCAGACAGATTTAGCGCAACCGGGCTGGCCCGCTCCGAGCCGCCCCGTACCGCTGGGTGGAAACGAGGCATCAGACGGGGGTTGGTGTGTCAGGGCTCTGAGGAAGACCCCCCCGGTCTAGCCCCAGGGGGCCAGCACCCTACCGGCCTGCCTGAGTCCCGCCGCGGGGTGAGAGGGCTGTCCTGGAGCGCGGGACAGCAGAAGAGGCGGCGGCTGAGGACACAACGCCAGGACGGTTAGAACGTCAGAACACCAAAACACGGTAATGGAACGCCGCCCCGTTTTATCAGGAAGTACGTTTCTCTGGAAACATTGGGCTGCACAAATACGTACGACAGTAGTGGTGAGCCCCTCTGAGCCACACATCTGACTGGCAGCAGAGGGTAAAGCTAACAGTGAAGGACCAGTGAGACCAGTGAGACCAGCAGACACCCGGCTGGACCAGCAGACACCCGGCTGGACCTCACACGGAGTGTGAACCCCAGAATACATGCCTCTGGTCGAGGAGAGCTGGGGTCCAGACGCATGGGCCGGGAACGTCAGAGGGGACAAGAGCGCAGACAGGCTCTGGGAAAACAACGTTGCAGAAAGAAAAAACGACCAAGCATGAAACACACTCATTCACTTTCTAATAATATAGTAACCGATGGTCTCATTAGGCCAGGCCGTATTAGAATAGAGCAAGTAAAACAGAGCAGGTATTACCTGGAGGAGAGAGGGACAGTTGCTCACAAGCCTGACTCATTTGGGAGACATGCTTGCTCCCGAATGGCTCAAAATACAGGCTTCTGATTGGCCGAGGTGGCAGTCTTCTGATTGGCTGCGGGGGCTGAGCTCTGATCGGCTGCGGGGGCTGAGCTCTGATTGGCTGCGGGGGTTGAGCTCTGATAGGCTGGGTTTTCATTGGCTGCGTGGGCGGGCGTCGCAGGGCAGAGCGGTAGCTCTTCAGGGAGGCCTTCAGCAGGCCTCTGGTCTCGGAGGCCGTCTTCCTCGGAGCAGCCACCTTCAGCAAGGCCTAGACCAGGGGGAGACGCGGGATTGGACCAGGGGGCGACGCGGGATTGGACCAGGGGGCGACGCGGGATTGGACCAGGGGGAGACGCGGGATTGGACCAGGGGGAGACGCGGGATTGGACCAGGGGGAGACGCGGGATTGGACCAGGGGAGACGCGGGATTGGACCAGGGGAGACGCGGGATTGGACCAGGGGCGACGCGGGATTGGACCAGGGGGAGACGCGGGATTGGACCAGGGGGCGACGCGGGATTGGACCAGGGGGCGACAGTAACGTCATGAGCTCATTGAAGAAGGTCCTACCTTCTCCTGCGCCTTTCGAGAGCTGCCTTTAGCGCTCCGCTGCTTGGGTTCTGGCACTGAGGAAACACCAAGCAACAGTCAGTCTGCCCCCACGGCTCAGAGCCAGTCTACCCCCTCCAGAGCTAGTCTTGGTGCTGGGGAATAGAAGGAGGTGGTGGTACTGGAAGTGTGCAGCTGTAGGGACCATGAGTCTCTAACCTGATTCTTTGTCCGTGCTCTCCGAAGAGGAGCTGGAGCCACTGCTGCTGGAGGAAGAGGAGGAGGAGGAAGAGGAGGAGGAAGAGGAGAAGCAGGTGGCGTTGCTGCTCCCAGAGAGCCGGGCCGACTGGCCGAGGTCCAGAGGATCTGAGACTGAGACACACACACATTTCCATATCGTTATTCAATTGTTCTCATTAAATATCATTCCACGTCTGCAATTATTTAAGTTTCAATACCTAAACACAGGAGGAAGACATCTAGACTAACCAATGACCACAAGGCCAACGTCAGAGGTACTCTTCTCCATTCTTAACACGCGCTCATGTAGATAAAGGAGACTCTCCAGTCTCTGATTGGCTGAGGTGGTCGTGATGTCACCCGTTACCTGTCCGCTTCCTCTTCCTCTTCTTCTTGGCAGCCGAGCGCTGCTCCTCTCGCACGGCGTGCGGCCCCGGCGGCGGCGTGGGGCCCTTGGGCTTCACCGGCCTGGCTGCAGGGAGACACCAAATATCCACAGTTACCAGGGCAACCACGGCAACCACCAGATAATGGCAAAAGGTCATGAATCAACCATGGACGCCATGCCGCCCCACGTGGTCTAGGAGGTACAGTCCCACACGAGGCTTGGCTGTCGTTTGCAGACGGCCTCTCGTTGGTTCCCTCATTTGGGCGAGACGGGGGCGGGGGGGCTGGGTAGTGAGCGGACCCCCCGGGGGGAGGGGGCGACTCACTGGGAGCGGCGGTCTCGGCGGCGTGCTTGCGGAGGCAGCGGGCGACGAAGGCCTGCAGCGCGCGCAGCGTGGCGGGCGCCAGCGTCTCGATGTCGATCTCCCTCTCTGCCTCCCGCCGGCTGCAGGCCCGCAGGCGCGGCTCGTGGCGCCGGACCAGGTCCACCAGCCGGCCCAGCCGCTGCCCCGGCAGCCGGTTGATGTCCAGGCTCAGCTGCCGCTTCTCCTCATAGGGCACCGTCGCCACGGGGACCGCCTCCCCCTCCGAGGCCGGCGGCCCCGGGGCCAGGCGGCGTGGTTGGTTGCCATGCCTACAGACGGAACACGCGTCACAACAACCGCACATATGGGCACTTTCTGAACAGGAAAAGGATTCAACACAGAACTGTCAAAGACAATGAGGACAGGAGTGTGAAGGCACATTGTTGTGTTCAAATGCATGTTCTTGAGCGGATCAAATGCAACAGAGGCCGTTTGTGAAGTCATCTGGATCGGGGGGGGGCTCACGTACAGACTGGACCCCTTGGCACCGCTGCTCCTCTGAACTTTGACCTTGCTCCTGGAAGGACTTGTTCTTCTCCTTCTTCCGCCGTGTCGACGTCTTCTTGGTCTTCAGGGGCGTCCGGGTGAAGAGCTGCAGCTGGTCCTCATGGCCTTCCAGCTGGACAGGAAGCGGAGGAGTCAGGACACCTCCGTTCTTACGGTCTATCTCCGTCATCACCTAAACGAGACCTGCCCCTCGTGATCAACGTTGGTCACCGTTTTAAAAGGTTCTGAAGAGGACTGGGTCAGACAGCCACCACCATAGCTTACTGTAAGCCTCACCTCAATCATTTTAGTACACCCGGAAGAACGACGCCGAGATGTCTGCCGTATAGAACGTGTGGTCCATCGTCACATACCTGTTCTCTCCAGGATGGCCAGGCTGGGGGCCTTCCCCGCCTTCTTCTCTTCTTCCTCTTCATCCTCTGAGCTCTGTGACGATGAAGAGGAGGAGGAGGAGGAGCAGCTGCTGCTGCTGGAGCCGTGCTCCACCTTGCAGTCTCCTCCTCCTCCTTTGTCGTCCTTGACGACAGCCTGGCTGGACGCAGCATGCCCTCCTCCTTGGCATCTTTGAGAAACTGGACCTCAACACGTCCTGGGGGAGGAGGGCGGGGGACACCTGAGGAACCACAAACCACCCGGCAACACTGGAGACAGCAACCACAACCCTTCCCATTCGTTGGAGGGGGGTACTGGGGGGGGGGGGTGTTACCTGCAGCCTGCGGGCCATCACAGCACCACCTCGTGGGTGGGGGGTTGTACTTGTAGCAGTTGGAGAACATGAAGGCGCAGGTCGGCAAGCAAACTGCTGGGGGACGCTGTACTCCCAGCCGTCCATCTTCTTCTGTAACACAAGGGGCCTCAGTCACATCCCGCCCACTGGAGGACTCATTTAGGCGTTAGTAAACCAAAACATCGTGACAGCTGGTCATTAAAGAGCCAGTAAACCAGACCCGTACAGCGTTGGGTAACCAGACCCGTAATGGCGCTAGTAGTAGACCAGTTACCAGACCAGTAAGTCGTGAGATGAACCAGCACTGTGGGCAGACCTTGATGGTGCCGAGGTCCATGGGCTGCGTGACGATGCGGTGGTAGTCGTGGAGGCCGAGGGCGTCGACGTCCACGGGCGTGTAGAAGGGCCAGGCGTAGGCGGCGTGGCGGCGGGACAGCAGCTCCTTCAGCAGCTCGCCGCAGCGCCGCAGCGGCGACGGCGGCCGGGCCCGCCGCCCCGCCGGCCAGTCCGGGACCTCCTTGCTGGGCGGTTTGATGGGCCTCTTGGCCCCGCCCCCGCGCCCAGACAGGGCTCCGCCGCCGCAGCCTGGGGCCGTCGTCGAGGTCGGAGGGGACGCCATCCTCCCGCACGACGACGGGTTGCCGGGGGCGACGGTGGTGGTGGTGGTGGTGTCGGCTTCCCTCTTGACGCCCTTCCTGTCCTGGAGGGCTTTTCTCTTGGGGGGGGGTAAAGAGAGGCAGCGTCTTTAAAGGAGGAGCTGGAGGGCAGATTCAGGAGCTCAACTCAAAGTGTGATAAAGCGACGCTACTCACTGCGGACTGAGCGTGTTTGGGCCGCGCGGCCGGCGGGAGGGGGCGGGGCGTGGCCGGCGGAAGTGGGCGGGGCGTGGCCGGCGGGAGGGGGCGGGGCGCAGCCGGCGGGATCACGGTCAGCGTCTGCTGGACGACCACCTCAGACTCCGAGGCGCGGCGCTTCAGGGCTCCTGCGGGCAGAGGGGACAGGCTGGGGCTCAGGGGGAACCCCCTGGGGAACCTACCGCCAGGCTCGGGACACGTGCATGAGTGGCTGGTGTCAGGCCGTACTGGTTGGAAGAGCACTGCATACATGCAGAACCTTTACCCTTCCTCACTATGAAGGTCCTACTAGCCATCGATGTGGGGTTCCAACTATCCAGCTGTCGTGGTTCTACCCCTCGTGGTTCTACCCCTCGTGGTTCTACCCCTCGTGGTTCTACCCCTCGTCGTTCTACCCCTCGTCGTTCTACCCCTCGTCGTTCTACCCCTCGTCGTTCTACCCCTCGTCGTTCTACCCCTCGTCGTTCTACCCCTCGTGGTTCTACCCCTCGTGGTTCTACCCCTCGTCGTTCTAGGTGTGGGGTCCCACCCTTGCTGCTCCTCTTCCTGGCTCTACCAGGAGGTCTACCAGGAGGTCTACTGAAGCCCTGCTTCTCCTCCTCCTCCTCCTCCTCCTCTTCATGGGGCATCAGGTCCAGCCTCTCCAAGAAGACCTTCTCCAGGGTCTGGGCCATCAGCACGATGTCATCTCCGGGCTAGGCAGAACACAACAGTCAGGTAGCCATGGATACCGCCACCACTAGACCTAGAGAGGGCCCAGGACTATCCACCACCTCCTCAGTTACTGAGGTATAATTCTGTGGTCATGGCACTTTGACCGCATGAACCTGTTTGGGAGTCCCTGAGCGGTGATGAGCACAGTGAGGGGGTACCTTGTTGTACATGTAGCAGTTGGTGAACACAGCGTTGAAGTCCTGCACACACTCCATGGTGTTCCAGTAGTACTGGTTCTGCAGCCGCTGCCTGATGGTGCCAAGGTCCATGGGGCTGCTGATGATGGTGTAGTAATCCTGCCACGAACCGGAGCAGACGGAAACAATCAACAGATTGTCAAACGCAGACCTTGCAGCCAGGGCCCGAGGATCAGACAGGGTTCTAGAATAGCAATGGTACTACAATAGTACCAGGAAGTACCAGGACGGACGGACGGACGGACGGGGGGGGTCGACGGGCTCGCTGGAGGGCCAGGGTCCTAGGATGGGGGGGGGGGGGTCGACGGGCTCGCTGGAGGGCCAGGGTCCTAGGATGGGGGGGGGGGGGGTCGACGGGCTCGCTGGAGGGCCAGGGTCCTAGATGGGGGGGGGGGGCGGGGGGTCGACGGGCTCGCTGGAGGGCCAGGGTCCTGATCGGAGATGGGGGGGGGGGGGGGGGGGGTCGACCGGCCTCGCTGGAGGGCCAGGGTCCTAGGATGGGGGGGGTGACTCACGGGGAGGTTCAGTGCGGCGGCGTCGACGGGCTCGCTGAAGGGCCAGGAGAACTGGTGCCGGCAGAGGGCCCGCAGGACCACCCGCTCCAGGTACTGCAGCTCAGAGCTGCCGGGCCCCGGGCCCCGGGGGTGCCGCACCGCAGGGGGCGGGGGGTTCCTGGGGGGAGGCTTCACACTGGACATGCCGGAGAGCAGCCCTCTCCGGCCAGACAGCGACGACGATCACTCTGTGACCTGCACGCAACAGACACGCAACAAGACAAGTTAACCCTAACCGGCCCCTCACTACCATGGTAACAAGACACGTTAACCCCCAACCAGTCCCTCACTACCATGGTAACAAGACACGTTAACCCTAACCAGTCCCTCACTACCATGGTAACAAGACACGTTAACCCTAACCAGTCCCTTACTACCATGGTAACAAGACACGTTAACCCTAACCGGTCCCTCACTACCATGGTAACAAGACACGTTAACCCTAACCAGTCCCTTACTACCAGTGGTGTAGTGGTCCCTGGAGAAGTGGGTACTCTAAATGTTTGCCCATTTTTAACGCAGCCCAGAAAAACGCCCTGTTTTAGAAACGGTGACATGTGAGACTAATCCATTTAGTTTACCCCAAAATCCGTCGGTAGTATTTGCTCATTGTCACATAACTTCTGCTGCTTGATCTCAGGGAGGAAGGATTATGAAATTACTAAACCAATACTGGCCCACAGACTAGTGAGAGACAACTATGCATTTTGAGTGAACTATTCCTTATTCCTGGAATGACACCTATTCTCTCACTTGGCAAGGCAGTCATTTATTTTGTAAACTGTGTCTTTGAACAGCTGATTTGCAACACATAGCATGGGCCGTGTGCCACTATTATAAAATGTACATGACTTGATCAGGAGCAGTTTGCAGGCAATACTGGTCACAGCCTGCATGAATGTACAGATGAGGCCAACATGGCGTTTATTTTGCCCTCGAGATAACAACTCTTCTATAAAATATCCACAGAGACCGAAAAGCAGTCGCTACTTAAACATCAGCTATCTGTGTAAAACGTACTTTAGAGGGTTGGTTTAAGGCTAATAAGGTGTTTAATAACGTATTAAAACCTGTTTTACCGTTGTTTTTTTTTAAAGTTGAAGACGTCAAACGCGTTAGCCGCTAGCGTTAGCTCGTGTTTAGCATGCGAACAACCAATCAGAAGAGACCCCGCGGCGATAATCATGTTGTCAAATTTGATAAGCCCCGGTTAAAGAGTTCGGGGTGTTTCTATGGCAACTCTGTCACCCGCCGAGGCGGATTGGCTGCCGCGTTGACAGCTGAGAGCGGATTGGCTGCCGCGTTGACAGCTGAGAGCGGATTGGCTGCCGCGTTGACAGCTGAGAGCGGATTGGTGGAAGCTCCACGTGGACCCCGGTCCTGTAGCCTACACCGCACTTCAAACTCGTTTTTCTAATGCGCTCAAAGCCCACAATGAACGATTTTTTTTTTTTTACCAGACGTGTCGTTTCGAAGTATTAAGATGTCCTAAACATCTTATCTCAGAATCTACATGCATAAATAATATTTATAATAAAACCACAATTTATCCAGGACCAGTTCAAGTACCTCGGGTTCGCGAGTGATGGAGCGTGAGATCGGCCGGAGAATCGGAGCAGCGGTATTACGTTCGCTTTACTGCCCCCTTGTGACGAAAAGAGAGCTGAGCCGCAAAGCAAAGCTCTCGATCTATCGGTCAATCTTCGTTGCTATCCTCACCTATGGTCATGACTCATGAGGGATGGGTGATGACCGAAAGGACGAGATCACGGGTACAAGCGGCCGAGATGAGTTTTCTCAGGAGGGTGGCTGGCTTCTCCCTTAGGGATAGGGTGAGAAGTTCAGTCATCCGTGAGGAGCTCGGATTAGAGCCGCTGCTCCTTAGAAAGGAGTCAGTTGAGGTGGTTCGGGCATCCGGTAAGGATGCCCACTGGGCGCCTCCCTTGGGAGGTGTTCCAGGCACGACCAGCTGGTGGGGGGGGGGGGGGGGGAAGACCGCTCGGGGAAGACCGAGGAGAGATTATATCTCAACACTGGCCTGGGAACGCCTCGGGGTTCCCCCGTCAGAGCTGGTCAATGTGGCTCGGGAAAGGGAAGTCTGGGGCCCCCTGCTTGAGCTGCTGCCCCCGCCACCCGACCCCGGATAAACGGATGACGATGAGGAGGAGGCAGTTAAAATATGGTCCAAAACGAATTAAACAGGTTTTTTTTCAGTTTTACCACCACATCTGCCCCAAATAATAAACCCCGAAAATAACAACCCAGCCGGTACTGCCACTAGAGCTGCTCTGCACTTAGAGGACAATCCGTGTGTCTACAGTTAGGACAATCCGTGTGTCCTGACGTAAGGACAGACTACACGTTAGACTGTATGGCGAGGGAATAGTGGCCAACCTAAGGATAAACAGGAAGAGGTGAAGGAGCAGTCTACGCCGCCGTGACAACGTGTGGCATTTTGAATGGGATTGATTGGGATAGCTGCACCAATGAATTAACCAAACTGCGATATGATTAAAGTGAGGAAAACACATCCAAGCAGGACTCTTCCACCAGGTAGGTTCACATCTGAGAACCTTTTGTAAGGACTTTGCTGCAGATTTGATGTGTTAAACGGGCGGCTTTAGTCGTTTGGTTGCTTTTGAACCTTTGAGCCACGTGGGGGGGGGGGGGGCTCTGACCGGCGTACTTCCTGTGGACCATATCCGTCGTTCATTGGTGTGATGGTGGTGAGGGTACCCGGGACTGGTGGTGACAAAAACACGAGTCATTATATTGACTTAAGTCCTATATTTGACATTACCGGTGGAGATGCTGGTGGAGGACACGGAGAACAGAGTGAGCTGGACCAGCTCCTCATGTTTTGTCACTGGGGCGGACAGAGTTCCTCCCCTGGGACTCCCAGGAGAGCCAACATTAAAAACTTTTTGCACACTGGCCGTCTTCCCAGAAGCAAACACGTGTGCACTAATTCTGACGTTGCCTCTTTACACCACATATTAATTAGTGATTCCATGATTTCCGGAATCATCCAGTCCCCCTGTTTTGGGTATGCTTAATGTAAGCAGACACTTTTTCTTTTGCATCTTCTTGCTAATGTTTTGCATCTTCTTAAATAAAGAATGTTCCAGTGCCACGTTTTTATGCTTTGCCAAACCGTTGATGACTACTATCAAAGCTTTTGTTTGGCCGTCTGCCAAAATAATACATGTTAGCTTACAACTAGTGACACTACAATCAAGTCTTCTATCCGCCCAATAATGTTTTTCTTCTTTCTTGCCTTCTTAAATTCAACATTTGTATGGTTAATTATCTGCTGTCAAAGCACAGATTCTGTTGAATGATGGATGCTTACAATTTACTTTTAAAACACAGATAAATGCGGTTGTTAATTCACAAATGTTTTCGGTTTCAAAGAAATTCCATTGTGATCATTTACATTGATTTTTATGTTAACTACAATTTTTGAAAAAGAAAGTGAATAATATAGCCTAGATAGAAAACCGAAAATGTCATCGGCCTGCCCTATGAAGTGACATCATGCCCATACAATCATCAAAACATTTTTGAGATCCGTTTTAAGGCAGTTTTGGTGTTTTTGACACATAAAAACTAACGTTTTTTTCCAAAATGCCATCAACTTATTCATCAACAAGTAATTGGATATATTAATACCAGAAAGAAATGATAATTAAAAAAAAGAAAAAATGATAGGCCTTTATAGACTGGGAATCGAACAGTCTCTCGCGTGAGTCCATTTCTTAACCACAACATTGTCTGGACCATGGCCAAATACAAATAAATAAATAATTGCGACGGCGTGCGTATCCTCTCCCCACGGCGGCGGCGTACGTATCTTCTCCACACGTGCATTTCACAAGATGTTATCCTTCTCCCATGGTAATCCTGGCACTATCCACTATCCATAAGAATGACAGACTGTATAGGCCTACACGTTAGCCCAGTCTGCATATCTACACATTAGAAGGACAGACCAGAACACGAGTAGAAGGTACCTGCTGGACGTCCTCGTAGGACCCCGAGACTCTCCGTGCCGGTCTACCTCCTGTGGTGATCCGATGCACCTGCTGACGACCATGCGGCTTTCCTGTCGCCGCGGGCCGTTTTAACTTCACAGGAAGTCGCAACATATCCAGTGTTCTCCCTAACAACTGCAGAAGCTCCACTGAACAGTGGATATGTGAACTTCTATTTTAAATGTCTTGACCAAAATGTATGACAGAAAGCCCAGCGTTTGAGTCGGCTCCCGCATGAGATTGGCTGCATGACATCACCGAATAATAAACACAACCAAGTAATTTGAGTTAACGCAATCAAATCAATTAAAGGAGCCTAGAACCGGTGCGATAGTTGCACCAATGAATTAACCAAACTGCGATATGATTAAAGTGAGGAAAACACATCCAAGCAGGACTCTTCCACCAGGTAGGTTCACATCTGAAAACCTTTTGTAAGGACTTTGCTGCAGATTTGATGTGTTAAACGGGCGGCTTTAGTCGTTTGGTTGCTTTTGAACCTTTGAGCCACGTGGGGGGGGGTCTGACCGGCGTACTTCCTGTGGACCATATCCGTCGTTCATTGGTGTGATGGTGGTGAGGGTACCCGGGACTGGTGGTGACAAAAACACACGAATGAACCGCTCGGCTCTACCTCAAACTGATTAAAGATGTGGACATTGAAGTTAAAATCAATAAGTGTTTGGTGAAAAAAGATCTTCTCCAAAATAATCAGTAGAGGGCGCCAGTGCGCAGACTCGCCGCCTCCAAGGGAGGGGACGCGCTGATCTTGTTATTGTCCTAAGATTTCAAACAGGATATTGTATAGTATCACCATTTCAACACTTTTTTATTTGATGCATTTTTATAACATAAACACGCACACGCAAACGCACATTATGATTTTTTAAACATTTGTTAGTAAGCTAAAAAAAAAGTGTGTTAAATGTGTTTAAAAGAGGTCGGGGTGATTTAAATTATTTCTCTCTCTCAAGCAGACGAGGCGCATACATATGTATGAGACGTCGGATAATCACAAGCCCTCTCAGCGTTTCCATGTCAACCTGTCTCGTGAAAGACGCAGCATCAACCTTCCTCTCTGCTGTCACCGCGTCTCCGCTCGTCTCAGCCAATCACAGAGCTCCTCGCTGTGTTCCCGCCAGGCGCCCTCAGACCAGAGTCGTGAATGTCACTTTGTTTTTTTGTTGTTGTTTGTTTTGCTCACAGTTGTTTGTGTTTTTGTGGTTGAGGGAGGTGATCTGCTGCTCCACATGTCGTGACATGGAACATGTGAACACACACACACACACACACACACACACACACACACACACACACACACACACACACACACACACACACACACACACACACACACACACACACACACACACACACACACAAACGCATGTGTAGCAGAAGTGTAGCAATATTATAACAGATAGATAAAAAGTATGTCGTGAAAAGGCCAGTCTCTCTCTCTCTCTCTCTCTCTCTCTCTCTCTCTCTCTCTCTCTCTCTCTCTCTCTCTCTCTCTCTCTCTCTCTCTCTCTCTCTCTCTCTCTCTCTCTCTCTCTCTCTCTCTCTCTCCTCTCTCTCTCTCTCTCTCTCTCTCTCTCTCGTCTCTCTCTCTCTCTCTCGCTCGGCCCCCCCTAAGCCCCACCCCCTTAAGAATCGAGTTAGTGGAGTCAGCGGAGGAGATAAGTGTTTAAAGTTTGTTTTCTGGGTTTCTGTGGATAATAAGCCTCCGTGTCGCTCCACCGCGGGATGACAGAGACGAGCAGGGATCGCTTTCTACTTCGAGACTCCAACTACACGTTGAACTACACGTTGGACCAAGTCTACTCGGAGGTTTCCTAAAGATTCCTTATGGTATGTCTCCTTATCTCAGCGATATGCTGTAGGCTAATAGGTTTGGAGCATGCATACAGCGGGTAATCTGCGCTCCGGAGATGTGGACATTATCTTTATTGGAATAAGTTGCATGCTCTTTGAAGCCGTCCTGACGCGTGACTGTGTCGAGTGTGTATCTATTGTACAATATTGTGGGTTTGTCTCCGTTCGGGGAACACACCAGCTATTGTGTTTCTGCTTTCCAACGCAAACACACAGCGCGTCTCTGAAGACACGCAACAGGGTTTGAGGACACACAGCCCGTCTCTGAGGAGGACACAACGGGGTCTGAGGACACACAGCCCGTCTCTGGGGAGGACACAACGGGGTCTGAGGACACACAGCGGGGTCTGAGGACACACAACGGGGTCTGAGGACACACACCGGGTCGATGGGGACTATTGGTGACCCATAGGGTCTCCGCGGCAGCCTTTTCAATGCTGGTGAAAACAATGTGTATGCTCTCCATAACTGTGGTCCTCCTCACTATATGGACCAAACATGTTGAAATATCAATCTATATGTTTTCAAATATTCCCGACATGTACAGTATATAATATACAATACACAATTTGTATATTTTGTTAGAATGTAATCGCTTAGGTCGTAGTCATTAAATATAAAGAACCGGAAAAAATAAAACAAATAATAGATATCACGCAAACCAAACGTGCACATCAATCAGTGTGCACAGTGTGCACATCAGTGCACGCTCCCCCGTAGAGCTCACTTTAACGGAAGCGGTTGGTCAGGTTGAAGCCGTTATTTGCCGTCCGTCGTGAAGGTGGTTGGCTTTGTATTTTATGACCGGCCCTAAATATTTGGAGTAGTGTTGAGGGCTTTAACGTGGTGTGGACCAGCGTCCGAGGGATGCAAACATGGTGATCATAATATCATTCAAAAGCACTGCATCGATTCAGTCCATTTGTTTATCGGCCGATTTTAATCCAAATGGAGTAGCCTAATATCCTTCCGGAATTAGAAAGTATAATGTTTCAAAATACTATAATAGTATAAATATATAATACTATAATAGTTTCAAAATAGCCTACTATAATAGTATTTTTATATAGGCCTATTTGTTAATAATAGGCTAATAATAGTCTTATTATATAACCTAACCGTACCTACATTTGTTTGTTGAATAATAGATTAATAAGTGAACAGTGATCATGATCAAACTAAATTCTTATTCTATAAATCTGTAAAGTTGACTAATGCAGCGCTCCACATGTTCAGTGACCTCGGAGGTCAAACTCCTCCACATCGCCCCGCTGTCGCGTCGGCTGTATTTATGGCGTTATGCCGCCATAAATAGATGATTGGCTCTGTCACAACAGATGAACGTCATTACGGCGTGAAACGAACTGTGAAATACAGAATTATAGCGAGAAGGTCCAGCTGCTCTGACTACATGAGAACCGGTTGAGTTCTTTCTGCTTGTTTTATCAAAGTATATATTTTGAAGATCTTGAAGATCCCAAAACGATCACACTTTGAAATATTGCTCTCAGAAGAAAGCTGTCTTTCGCTCCTTGCTCAAGCATGCCTCCAGGTGGGCTTCAGTCAGGGGGGCCCAAACCCGCAGCTTTGTGCAGTAGAAGGTGTGACAGCCTGGCCTTCCTTCAGCCTCTTTTACAATTCGGGGCTGTCATCAGAGATTTCTTAAATACAAATGAAGGCTGTAGCGGGTCCCTGCTGAGAAGGTCAGGCTGGGGGGGGGGGGGGGGGCAGTCAGGGGCGGTGGTCTCTGCAGTGTGAGCCAGCGGCGTAAGGAGAAGAGACAACTCAAAGCAGTTAGCCATCCAAGACTGGCAGCACCCAGGTTTTTAATATAGTGTGTGTGTGTGTGTGTGTGTGTGTGTGTGTGTGTGGTGTGTGTGTGTGTGTGTGTGTGGTGTGTGTGTGTGTGTGTGTGTGTGGTGTGTTGTGTGTGTGTGTGTGTGTGTGTGTGTGTGTTGCAGTGTTTAGGTTTGTTGTCACTAGGTGGGAGAAAGCCCCAAATAGTAGTTTAAAATAACAAAGTAATTTCACTTCAGTAAAATAAGGAAGGAAGGAAAAAAAAAAAGGAATAAAAGAGCAGGGACTTCAGAGGCCCTCGGGGCGCGAGCCGGGGGAGGTTCTGTTTCATGTGGTCCGGGACCCTTTGAAGGGCCTGGTTCTTTTCCCCTCGCTTGACCCCACTCCACCCGGTGACCCCCCCCCCCCCCCTCCCCTGGGGCGGGGGGGGGGGGTTACCTTTAACTCCTGGGTGTCATGCCATACTGCTGATGCAGAGCTCTGACAGCGTGACCGGCCCGGGGGGGAGGGATAAATCAAACAGGGGGCGGGGCCAGGTGGAAGTGTAATATTTATCGAGGTTCCTCCAAATGACTTCCCAGGCCCTGCAGCTGCCAGACTCAATGGGGCTGTTGTCCTCTGCCTGGATAACACTGACGCACATCTCACCTCTCTCCTGCTCCTCCTCACAGAGATCACCTCCCTCTCCCCTCTCCCCCTCTCCCCTCTCCCCTCACCCTCTCCCTCTCCCTCTCCTCTCTCCTCTACCCCTCCCTCTCCCCTCTCCCCTCTGTCTCTGTCTCTGTCCCCGTCTCTTTCCCCCTCACTTCACATGCAGGCCATCTCTCCTTCACAGTTAGGCTGTCTCTCCTCTGTAGAAAGCAGAGTCAGGCCGTCTCCCCCTCCAGTTGGACTTTCTCTTGTCTGCAGAAAGCCCTGTTGGACTGTCTCTCCTCCACCGTGAGACCGTCTCTCCTTCCCAGGCAGCGTCCTGGCCCGTGGTGAATGAGTGTGGTCCGGCCAGCGTTCCCGGAGGTCATAGCTTGGCTTCCTTCAGAGTGTTGCTAAGGAATGTTTGGTGAGACTTCATGACGGTTCAATAGCTAATTCCATCCCCTCCGCACCCCCCCCTCCCCTCCGAGGAACACTCATGTCCTCGCCAGACCCAAGGCACCATAGATGGCCTACAAAGACGATCAAAACAATGCATACAGAGCGTTAATGAAGCCTCCTTTGGACCCAGGCGGACAGCAGAGTGTTGGTGTGCGGGTCTGGGTGTTGCCAATGTGCACTTTGACCCCTAGCTGTTCCTCATAGGATACCATCGGGATTGCTCAACCTACACCCTGTTTTCCGAGCGGGTATTCTACAGTGACGATAGAGGAGGACAACAATTGTTGAAATCGGTCCAGAACGGAGCGAGTTCTTCAGCCGCTGCATGCTGGAACCCTTTTGGGGAACAGCACCCATCGCGTCCTGGCATAGTGCTGTTTCTGCCACTGACCTGCCAGGTTGGTCTGAGGGCTTTATGGAGAGGACCCGCACAGAGAAATACAACTTCATCCTTCACCAGTGGCGTTGGTCCGTCTGAGGGCTTTATGGAGAGGACCCGCACAGAGAAATACAACTTCATCCTTCACCAGTGGCGTGATCCCGTCTGTTTGTGGTGTCTGACCAACTCTCGCTCAGGGAGAAGTGGATGTCAGAGTGGTGATGTACAGGAAGAGAACGGTGGGAGCGTGAGTTGGAGAGAGGAGTGTGGGCAGGAGGTTGGTGCTGGACGTATGAAGGCGTAGCTTGGTGTTATCTGAAGGATCTGGGTGAAGGAGGAGGGTGAGATCCTGATGACAACAGGGACCGCTCCTGTCTCAGCGGACATCAGGACCGCTGTGTGGCTGCAAGGCTGACGCGCTCTCACTCTGCCCTCCCTCTCACTCAGCTCTCCCTCTCACTCTGCTCTCCCTCTCACTCTGCTCTCCCTCTCACTCAGCCCTCCCTCTCACTCAGCTCTCTCCCTCTCACTCAGCTCTCTCCCTCTCACTCAGCTCTCTCCCTCTCACTCAGCTCTCCCTCTCACTCTGCTCTCACTCTCACTCAGCTCTCACTCTCACTCAGCTCTCACTCTCACTCAGCTCTCCCTCTCACTCAGCCCTCCCTCTCACTCAGCTCTCTCCCTCTCACTCAGCCCTCCCACTCACTCAGCTCTCACTCTCACTCTGCTCTCCCTCTCACTCAGCTCTCCCTCTCACTCAGCTGTCACTCTCACTCTGCCCTCCCTCTCACTCTGCCCTCCCTCTCACTCTGCCCTCCCTCTCACTCAGCTCTCTCCCTCTCACTCAGCTCTCTCCCTCTCACTCAGCTCTCACTCTCACTCCTTTGACGCCAAGAGTCTGAGCTCACTAAGTTTCTTCAGATGGACGCCTCTGGTGAAGGACTCACTAACTTGTGAGTCTTC